>DVVJ01002247.1:0-10016 GCA_018234505.1 Junonia neildi neildi
CCCAGAATTTTAAAATCGTGTTAATAAACTAAGATTAGGTCCTATCTATACTCTAATATTTTTTTCGTAACTACCCACTTTTATATTTTTAATAGTTCCTTACATCTATAGGTGTTTATTTACTTTTGACACGGTAGTGTATGTGCGTACACGACACAGTTTCTTATATGTAACTAAGTCCTATTAAATTGCTAAATGCCTATCGCTGTTAGATAAACAGGAGTTTCAAACTTGGTGTAGGTAACCTGCTGCCACAGTCAAATTTTTTCATTGTGTTTTAAAAAAAAGTTGTTGGAAAATGCTTGGTTCGTTTCATTTTGAGTCAAATACCTTCATTATTGCTTCATGATAAATTGTTCTGTCGATTGGATGATTCAAAATCCTATACTCTTTTGGGTTGAGGACGGTTTTTTTTTTTATCTGTATGGTTTAGTAATTGTTAATGTTTACGTAAAGTGTTACTTATGTAATAATGTACTCACTTTAGCAATATATCCGGTTACAATGCATCCAATAGCATCTGATAACCCGTACGTCATCATAACGAATCCAACCGTTCCTGTACCAATAGAGCAGGATACGAAAGCCTGCAACAAATTATGAACATAGAATTATTGTTTATTACCGTCTTTCTAACTTTATTTATATAAGGTTACACATAAAATTAAACCATCCTAAACGGAACCAAAATTTAATACGGTTGATCACCATCTTCACCATTTATTTAATATGCTACTGCTATTAACTGAAATATGTCTATGAAGTATAACTAGTTTTAACCACCTGCAACAGGGTATAGGCAGTAATAGTTAGGTATTTAAATTCAATAATATTTTATTCAAAATAGACATTTACTTTCTGTCCAAAGAACACACAATTTCTTTGTCTCATCATTGAGAAGAAACAGAAAAAAATCTCCGAAACCATTTTTTCTTGATCTTAGAAGTATCCAATTTAATTTGTGGCTAGACGCCTCTATCAAATAAATCGTGTCATGTAATTTTAAATAACTAAAGAACACACTACGCCGCAGAATAACGCCTGCTGCATGCCCACGAAAACGTGGATGATGACCAGTATGAACTGGTTACGCTCCACCAGGAGTTGCAGCGTCACCACCAGAAGTGCGATCCTTGATAGCCCCGACCCCGTCTCATTGCGACCGGACTTATATCTGATCAAGTTTATTAATATCTTGGTCTCTAATAGGAGAAGAGGCATATGCCCAGCAGTGGAATATGTAGAGGCTATTACTAGCTAAAATACCTAAAGAAACATTATAAACCTTACCGCCGTGAAGTCAGCGCCGAAAAACGCCTGCTGCATCCCCACGAAGACATTGATGATGACCAGCATGAGCTGGTTGGGCTCCACCAGCAGTTGCAGTGTTACCACCAACAGCGCCACCCCTGAAAGACCTGACCCAGTCTCGTTGCGACCGGATTTGTATCTAAAAATGTTAAATTATTTACGTATATTTTGTGAAAACAATAAAATGTCGGACACCAATAATATGGAGAGTGTCTGCGTGGTTCCGCAACGCATTTTGTAGCTACTCTGGTGTTGCAAATGTCCATGGGTGGCAGCAATCACTTACCATCAGGTGATCTGTCAGCTCATTTGCCACCTATCCTAATAAAACCCTTGAAAAGCAAGGTTCCCTACTTAACTCTCCTAGATATAGTCCAACCTATGTACCTAGCCCCTACATCCGTCAGTCCCAAGTAAGTAATAATACTTAATGCATAATCCTATAAGAACTTAACTATTAAAACATACATGCGATGGGACATACTATAGCCTATGTGTATTTCACTCTTGTATGTATCTGTTATTTCGTTTTAGTACATGCAGTAGAACGCCGATTATCCAAACACCAATTAACCGAATCGCCAATTATCCGAATCTGTCCTAAGAGTAATTAATATACTTTTTTTTTGTTTCTCTGTGCCTTTGTTATTGTTGTGAATTTTTATTATAGCCTGATGAGACTGCAACTTACTCTGATCGAGATATTCAAGTGAGTGTTATTGTAGAACTGTGTTTGTTGAACTGAAAAATGTTAATTCTATGTGTGATAGTTCGTTTTTCTTCATTACCAGTATATGTTAGATTATCCGAATTTTCGATTATCCGAATCGACACTGGTCCCAATTGATTCGAATAATCGGCGTTCTACTGTACTTATAATTTGATAACATTATATTTATTCTAAATTCTTTTACTTGCAACATGTATCGTTACAGTGACATTGCTATGACCTATTATTCAGGCGATTCTAAAGTGTAATAAATAAGGAATTTAAACCCAAGGTTCAAAATGATAAAATTATATTATAACCGCTGTTTTATTATATTACTTATCTGATTTCAATTTAAATATGTTTGTTAAGTAAACTCAAGCAAAACAAAAGTTATATTTAAATACACACCTTTTCATGGAATCGACACCAATAGCAACGATGAGAGCCGCACCCGCCATACACGCTAAATAAATACCTGGAAACATAATTTTTATTATTTTCTATGTAATATGGAAAGTAAAGCAAACTATTTAAACTGTTCTCCGAAAAAATTAAAAACTTTTACGTGAGCTGTGTATTTGTGTACGTCACAATTGTACATCTACAACATAATTTTAAATCTGTCAATAAATCTCATTGAACAAATTTGATTTGGTAAGTTTCCTATGAGAAAGTATGTGCCGTATACGCACATAGGTATTAAAGTAAACAGTTAGTAAGTTACGTATTCTATGACTAAAATATTTCACATCTCTGTATCTCTTACTCTTTGATATGAGGTATAAAAGACGAAACATCGCCTATGTTACTTAGAGTGTATTAAAGTGTGTCTTACTGTACTCTCCCAGAAATAAATCGTGAACCAGTTAGTGTCTTTCATTATCCTCCGCTGAAAACCAGCAACAAGTACTTAAAGTACTACTCCATTTTATTTAAAGTATGCAGGTATACTTAAAATAAAATAACCCTTAGTATTTGACTATTAATTGTATATTTAATTATAATAATACCGGCGATCATCTGTATCTTCTCAGGCGGCTGTTGCTGCAGCGCCTCACCAGCGTCAGCACTGGGCAGGAAGTTACGACCGCACAGCTTTGGAATCATAGTCGCGTTCACTGCGGTAACTGCTGCTAAGTTATCGCCGGACGAGATCACTGAAACATGAAAAGGTTTGTTGATGTAAACTGTATAGAAGTGACGTTAAATCGGTTGAGTCGGTGAGAGTTAACATTAGACAATTATATTAGAAAAATTATGATAGTATTCAAGATGATTCAATGTAAAATAGGCTCGGAAATATATATTACTCTCATGTAATCCTTTCGTATCGTATAACCCTTTAAAATAAAAAAGCGATTCTTAATTAACGATGTTATTACGTTATTAGGAAATGAGGATTTTAAAAAATTCGCGTCAAATTGAAAACAATAATTTTAATTTAACTGATTAGAAAACCTAAACATTTAATTAAAAAACCTGTGTACCTAGTGATGAAATGAGATTTCCCCAAACTTGATTCAGCTGGAAGATCATGAAGAACAGCCCGAGGAAGCGCACCAGCAGAGCCTCCGCCGACGTGTTGGATATCCTGCTGTGCGCCTCCGACACCTGGGAAAACGTATTGCTACTTTTTTATTCAGTGTATATTATATTGAATAAAAAATAAATGTGCTCAATTTTAAATTATTTATTTTTTTTATAGTTCGTTGACAAAAAATACCTTAAATGCAACCGAAACATTATTTTGTCAAATACATTTTTTTACTTTAATTTAATTAATAAATAACCGACCAAAGTCACTTTTCTATTTATAACATAATAAAAATAAATAAATAAAAGTAAGGATTAGCCGTAATGTAATTAATTAATTGGATGAAAATGGCGGCGTGTCAATTAATTAATTTTTCCCGCCAATATTGCTTCTTCTTCTTCTTTTATTTTCATGAAAATGACAGAGGTGTGAATTCATTATGCCCAATAAATTGATGCCAATATCTAATGAATTAGGCGTTGTAAAAATATTTTTTTAAGTAATTAAAGTTAAAAACTATGTAAATTAAAATATTTTTTACCTACACACGATCACGCTAATATCAAAGTCAAAATGTATTAACCAAAATAATATAATAAATAATAAAAAAATGTGATTTAAAAATATATACCTAATTAATTACTTTAAAAATAATACTTCGAAACTTAAAAAAAAATCACCTTACCACAGAGAGATATGTGCATTTCGCGCACCACAGCGGCCCGCCACCGAGGCCGACGATGAGCCCCGCCGGGATCAGCGTGTAGAAGCGCGGGTACAGCTGGGCCGCGATATACGGCATGTACGTTATGAAGGAGAGAGACATTGCCCATTTTGTGCCGAGCCACCTGAGGAGAAGGAATATTGTTAGAGAACCTTGGCTGAATAGGAGTCAACATGTGACAGTTATGATTAAAAAATAAATAAAAAGGGCGGCAGTTAAGATTAATTCTGTGTTAGTTCGGATGCGTCAATCATGTATTAGGGATATTGTTTTGTTTGTATTAGATAATGATTTTGTGTTTTTAAGTAATAATACTAATTAAGTACTATAATCATGTATTTTTGTACCTTTGTCTTAAATTTAAAATAAGCTTCTGGTAACAATATATTATTAGATACTAATAAAATGTAATATTATTGAGTTAAGCTTTATAACTTTCTATAAAATATGTTGATGCGGAAACAATAATATAAAATTAAATTCAGAATATACGTTGTTTCTTTTTAATACTTTAATTAAATGAATTAAATATATTGTAAAATATTCAGTGTGTCATTTTCACATTACGAGTACCTACATTTTACCAAACCAAACCAAATTAACAAAAAATAATATTAAGACATTAAATAATTTTTCCGCGTTTTTGTAACAAAAATTATCACATGGATGATCACAGAAACTGATATAAATTTTGAAAAATAAGTAATTCTTCTTCTTAGCATTTTTCCCGGAATTTTTAATTTTTATGCAGAGCGATTGCCGTCTGACTCTCTCTTGTAATGTCTCTCTTGTGTCTTGTCTCTCTAAGTAATTATGGAAGTATATTATTTTTATAATATTCTTTATTATATATTACTTCGCATTTGCAAAAAAAATCGATTTGTGCAATTAATAAACAATTAACTAACTTAAACAAAGGACAATTAAATTTCTAATCTGTACGATGAAATACATTTGCCTTTCCTTAAGAAAAAGAAAAAAAAATGAGTGTTTTTAAAAACTAATTATGTACCTAGTGATTATTTCTTATTTTTCTATTTGATAAGTTTAACCTTCAAAGCTGTTCTACTTTTTTAGAAACATTATAGAGAGTTATAAAAATCTTTATAGATTATAAAAAACAAACATCTAAAAGAATTCAAAAATCTTGACAGATTATAAAATAAAGAACTTACTTGATTATGACCACGGGTAAGAATATGTTGGAGAAGATAAGTCCCGCATACACTGCCGCCAGGGACGCGGTGCCGAGCCCCTCCTCCGCGTTGATGGAACTTTGAAGGTTGGCGGCTCCCTAGATAACATAAATGAATTAATTAAACGTACTTATATTCAAGATATGTAAGAATTATGATGTTTCAGGGACTATAAAAATCTTATCAGATTATAATTATTTACTCCGAATAATTTAGCCATCTTCTTGTCCGGCCAATAATTTGATGTCTATATTTACCGGGTGCAAAAGAATTTATTGTAAAAGTTCCAATGACATTCATAAGCATAACACTGTTATTGTCCTTGAAATCCGAAGGAAAACAATGGCCTATATACTATTGTATGTTTGTTTGTTTTATTAGTATTTGCTGTTAGCGGAACAGACCATCAAAGGGCTTTAAAAATCGTAAAAGAAACTAGCACATTGAGGAAAGAAGCATTTACGTTAAGCCGAATACTAATTGATTTCAACCTTGCCTCTCTAATTCTACGATAAGTATAATTGTAAGTTTAATCTATGTGTGAGATATGGTGTTTTTATACGACTGTCGGTTGAAGACGTGGCTATATTACTCCAACATTTGAGCACAAGGTCGGTCCATTATGAAAACCCAACACGAAATCCTGTAATTACTTTACGATCTTAGCAAGACGTCAGGTAAACAGAACATAATTTAACTGGTAAAAAATAAAGATTTAAGAGGAAAATAAAGGCAATAATGATATTGATATTTATAAATAATTGTTGAGAATCTTATTTAGAATAATATACTTATTATACTTATGTATATTTTGTAAAAAAATTACAATTTAATAATAAGTTGGTGTTGTGGTCACTGTAATTAACTGCAGCGTTTAGGGAAGGAAGTTCTATCAAAAGAAAGGGAAAAAAAGCATAAGAAGGAGTCGATTGCGGCCGGCGGAGACTAAGGTCGGCGATTGCGAGTTTGTCTTCCCCCAGGGGCAAAGGCTTGTATTAGTATAAATTTTTGTTCCTAGATTTAGGTCTTTGTCTTTGTGTGTCTCCCCATGGTGTCTTGGAGAGCGCGTAAAGCTTTGTCATCAGTTACCTGCCTGATAAGGCTCGTTACTTATAGTACTTAGTTAAAAATATTCTAGTCTAAATGGTTACTCTGTGTAAAAATCACTAATATGTAAAGACTAGAACAGCCCTTATAAAAGTCCGAGAAAAATGCTAGGAAGATGATCAATATGATCATGCACTATAACTTCCCAATACTGTATTTCTCCTTACTAAGCGCCGTCAAGTTGAAATCAATATCAATATTGAAATCAACTGTTGCAAGTTGAGGTCATGTGTAACTAATTATTTGTAGACAACATTTACAATGTAACGAAATAGTACGAGTTAAATGTAAGCGATTTACTACCACAATTTGAAGGATCCAGTTCTGTAGTACACGTGTAGCGAATATTTATTCAAATAAAACTAAATTTAAACAATATTAAGGCAAAAAAATGGAATTCTTTCTCTATGACCATGTAGCTCCTCTGGTATTGCAAATGTCCATGGGCGGCAGCATTCACTTAGCATCAGGTGATCTGTCAGCTCGTTTACCACCTATCCTATAAAAAAAATGACTACACCAAATCAAAAAAGAAGAACATACATAACAAACAAACAAACAACATCTAAGTAAATACTTAAAAATTGAAAAGACCGCTAGATAAAAATGTTAATAAAGAGTGATTCAATGTAGAGCTGAGTGTCAAAAATTGTAAATATTTAATTAATATATATTTGTTTATATGGGTACACCAATGTCGGAAACTACATAACCAGTTTCAGAAATTCTTTTTACGTAACATACTGCCGAAGGCTGTATGGTGCAGTGACCATAAATGCCAATCAATCTAACAAGTACCAAAATTCAAAGACTTAAATTATAAGTGAGGCCTCAAGAGTAACAAGAGCCCATCGAATATTTTAACTACTACACTATAATATAACTAAAATATAAACTAATATTATAAAGAGAAAAAAGGTTAATTTAATAGCCTCCGAAACTACTTGACCAATTTGAAAAATTCTTTCACTGTTGGAAAGCTACACTATCTCGGATAACATAGGCTGTATTAAATTTTCAAAAAAGCGCTTGCGAAACGGTAGTGGTCTGCTAGTGTAAAGTATGTTGTCTTTGCGTGCAAAACGACTTAATTTTTATTTATTTAAACATTGGAATGAAAAAAGAACATCACAACTTCTTTTTAATCTGAGAGCAAAAACAGTTTGAAACATGTAATTTGAAATGTGTTTGTCAAAATTTCAACTCTGTAAATAGGCTTTCGTAGCTTAACAATATACTCACGCTATAAGCCGTGAAGTGGACCATGAACGCCAGGCTGATGACCACGACGTTCTTCACGATCCTCCACGTCTCCCGCGGCTTGAACTCCACATCTTGGCCTTTCGACATTTTCACTTCACACATCTCCCGCAGTAACTATTCGACAGCACTTTTTATTGCAAGAATTTTTGATGAAATTATAACGTATATTTTATAATATTCGTGTATTCCATTCACTAGATAAAGACAATTTAATTATTATAATTTAAACGATTAATGGTTGCAGTCATTAGCTAACACTAAATTATGTTTATATCGCACGAACAATTATTAAATTGTGCCGTCTAACTGAAACCACGAAGACTTATATTGTTTTGTACACGGATGTTCCAAAAAACCAATAAAAAACATAGTCTATGTAGCAAATGGGTTGCTCTCAATATAATAGTTATCTAGTTTTATTGAAATAATCCCTCTATTGCGTATAGTGCATTTAAACTATAGATAACACCGATAACGAGTGAATAAAGATTAACGATTGAAAAAGAGTAAAAAATCATTAATGTTTCTTAAATTACATTTAATTTAAGCGCGCTGTTGTACCTATATTAAAATTACTGGAAAAAAATATTATTACGATATTTGTTTACAAGGAAAAAAGTGTTTCTTTAGGTTAACTTCATTTTAAGAAATTGCTTACCGTGTCCTCATTAGAATTTTTATTTAGTAGATATTTCTCAAAATGTTGGCTAATTTTATTATAATACTATGGCTAATTAATTATAATATACTTTACACACCAGCGCGAAATTAATAAACGCAAGTTTGTTCGTTTATTGCAATCTGGACCTGTGTTAACAAGAATACCTAGTTGTCGGTTATCCTAAATAGCAGTCAGGTATTGCAATTTGTGGTTAAACCAATACCTTCACTACAGAGAATCGTGAGAAGATTACAACAATGATTGTCTTCAAGTAACAAAACCAATTCCGAAGCTATAATCTATCATCTATGTTGTATACAATTTTGTATATTTTAAAGGTCATCTGTAAATCAAACTAAATTAATTAAAATGTATTGTTAACAAATTTTTTATATATTAGTGACGTTTGCGGTTAAACCCGCGCTAATTTTCTGGGTAGACATACCCTGAGCATCTAACAGTTTGAACTATAATAGACAGGGATTTTTCTTAACTAACTGCCTACTAAGCATATAAAGATTTTAAAAATCTTTTTAGTCGTTTCGGTGTTCGACTACAATCACCGTAGCATATCCCATGAGCAGTGGCGAACGTAAAACTTCGATTTACTTACAAATATTTTCGTAGCGTATTATATATGGTATTCTACTGCAGTAGGTTGCAATCTATGCCGACTAAATAATTCTTGTCTCATCGTATATTTAAAAAAAATATATATTTTTTTTTACAATTGCGACTACATGTCATCGTAAAAATATGCGTGTCCCTACTATACCTATATAACCTACCACATACCTACTTAATTTATTTATTACAAGATTTTATTTATTATTTTATATGCAAATAATTTGCTTACTATCTAAATTGATCTTTAATATATCGGGGAAGTTTTATTGAAACGGAAATGATTAAAAATGATAAAAAAATCATAAATAACGAATACCTTAACTGATTATATCGGTCAAAATGCATCATAATGTCAGGAATATTATCATATTTTTATTTTAAAACAATAAAATGACATATTATTATACAATAAAATTATACAAAAACATACAATAATTGTGCTATAAAAACCACGAGAAATTACGGCAATTAAATTTGTGAGACATGTCCACATATCTATAAATAAATGAAAACCATAACTACACATACTTAATTTCCTTCAAGGCACGCTGTAATCAGAAGAAAACGTGTCTGTATGCATGAAATTAAATTGTTTCTTCAACTACATTGTTTTTATTTGTCACGGTGTAAAAAACAATAGCTAATAAAATATTTACTTTTTTACATAAATAGGTTCCAAAACATTTACGAAAACTTACAAAATAATTCAAATCAAAAAAAATCTTCAACGGATTCTAAAATAATTAGCCAAGTGCGTGTCGGGCCACGCGCATGAAGGGTTCCGTAGTTTCCCTCATAATATATGAACATTCAATAATTCAATCTTTAAAGTTTACTTATATTTTAACAAATAACATGTTTATCTTAACAATTTTCAATGA
>DVVJ01002248.1:0-10012 GCA_018234505.1 Junonia neildi neildi
AAGTAATAAATGTTATTTGCAGTTAACAATTTTCTTTTTTCTTTATTACAATATTTATGGCAAGACTAGGTATTTAAGACCTTGATACTATCAACAAAGCTGACTTAAACCAATTAATTCTAAAAATAATTTACGTAAGCATAATATTGATTTTTTTATTCATATACGCTTGCTAACAGTTGAAGGAACCTTACATGATTTGAAGCCTTTTTTCTAACGTGTCATGTTCATCTTTCGTATCTACTTACTTACGTATACATAAAGCCATAAGCGCTTAAAATATTTTGCCTAAGAATTTACACCTAATCCTCAAATAGATACTACATGACCGCATCTTACTATATAAACTATAACGTACCTTAATATTACAACACTCCCAAAGGGATAGTAAAATACGAATTTATTCCTATAGTTCACGAATATGAAGTCATAGATACCCTAATAACATTAATTGGTACAAAACATGGTCACACCTTTATTATTGTTCACGTTATAAGTTATTTGGTGGTTACCAGTCACACCTTGGCTGCCTCCCACCAGTTTGCAAAGTAAACAGTTGACTCAACTTTAAACGTGGAATATTTCGTATCGTAAACACATTTAAAGTGCCTAAAAGCTAAACAATTACATTTTTTTTTCCTAAGAAAAAATGTTACTAAATTAATTGCATGATAAGTTAGTTAATGAAACGTTTATTCCACCAATTTTTCGGAGAGACAAATTATTTCATACTTGGTAAAAGAATTTTGTTTGTAGCTAAGGTAAGAAACGTTACTAATTTCAAACAAGGTAAACGTATTAAAAACTATCCTATCCTTAAACAAGGAATAACGTTTAATTAGATTTTTAAACAACTTCGTTCTTTATTATAATACGTGTCCAAATGTTTCTAAAATTTCGTATTCGGTCACTAAAATTAATACAAAAATCAGAGCGTCCTGTCTTAATTAAAAGTTGTCAACATTACTGTGCTTATGCTTATGCTAAGACCACCTTGGCATTATCAAAAATATCTATGAGCCAAATACCTCAGCATCGATCCCATTTACGTCCTAAGGAAACGCTGCACGTGCGCACGCGCAGGCTCCTACAAATAGCCGGCAATAGCCGTACTTGTTTGTTTATTACCACTTACCGCGTAACGGAACGGCTAATTATTGCTTTTCGAGCTAATTCTAACTTTGTTTTTAATGTTTTTAACGATCGACTAACGAGTTTTGTTTTCTTAATGTGTTGGAGAGTGTTATTTCAGATGAGTATTCTGGTAGTAAGTGGTAAATGAACTATGATGCCGTTTGTTTGAATATTCTAAATACTTTTTTACTTGTGGATGTTTACTGTGATGTTTACAGGTTTTTCCAGTAGTGTCATAAATTAATTATTACTAATTATTATCTATCATTTATTAGAAGGCGTTGCGTTACATTAGCATTATGTAAAAGCTGCTTAGTGAAACAAGAAATACTCCAAGCTTTATTCTATTCTATCCTACTTAAAACTTACTTACTACTTAAAGCTTACGTTTCAGTATTTCTTTTGAAGCATCTAGAGCCTTTCATAAAACAAAAAAAAAAACGCATTGTTTGAGCACTTGACAAAGTGAGAAAAGGACTTTAACCCGCATTTTCCACACGACCGAGATTTTCATCGCAAAACAAAACGAATTGTATGCAAAAAATACTTAAGCCCTTGGAAACGCATTGTTACGCTTAAGTTCACGTAATCGCTATGCACCTTCGTTTTTATCGTAATTATTATCATGGTAAAGACTTCTACGTTTTTAACGTTGCTATTTGAATTTTTACAATATTGTAAGTGTGAATAGACAACTCAAAAAATCGGAGATAGAGCTATTATCGATTATTTTATAATAAAAATTAAGTTTTTCTTTTGTTGATACATTGTATGACGTCATAAAAACAATATGGCGATGGCGAAAAGAAAGTTTAAACAAGTGGTTACTCAATACGGTATTCTAGAGTTCTAGACTGTTCGACATCTAAATTCATATCACATATCACTTGTCACGGCCATGTAAAAAATAATCGATTTTGTTCATGTTCTTTAAAATCATCTGTCTCGTTGTACATTTCTCTCCGTACATAATTCATTAATAAGGCTCGCGTGCTTTGAGCTCATTAATTGCATTATGAGCATACCTATTGTCATACGCCTATTAAGAAAACATGGGAAAATAGACCTTACGTATATAGAATTAGAGATAAATTTATACCATCCAGTTACGATATGTGGTCATTGTACAGATGAAAACGAAAAGAAAACAGCTCGTGATATGTCAAAACTAAATAGAGTTATAATTAAATTGTCATAATTATTACGATTTTTATCGTAAAATTGTTGTGAAAAAGTGAAATTCAGATTTAATTCGGATTAAAATGGAATCATGATTTTATTGTGTTTTTTGTTGTTTATTTTAAAACCTAAGTGTTTTAATATGTGTAGCTGCGTACAAAGATGTCGTCGTCGTCAGCCAATCGCAGTCCACTGCTGGACATAGGCCTTCCAAAGTTTGCGCCAAACATCCCGATCTTCCGCAACTCTCATTCAGCCTGCTCCGACAACCTTCTTACCTACCTAAGTATAAATAGGTACCTAGTTAAATGATTAAAATTACACATGTAGGTCATGTAGTTATTCGTATTTTATCCATTGGTTCAGTGTAGTGTAGAGTCTATTCTCAAGACATGCCAACAATTAAATATCTTGAGACTTCATAACATTGTTGATATCACATTATTATGGTTTACTGTACATAGTGGGTTGATGTTATACATTTATTTTTTTTTTTCAATTATTATAGAATCAGGGGTACAATAAGATTAAGCCCAGTTAAGTTCCCGCCCAATTTTGTCCAATATTATAAATCTCCCTAGAATTTACATTATGTGAATTATTTTACTGTAATTAATGAAATAAGTAACTGACCTAAGTTACACAGTGGGCAATTGGCATTGTGCATAGCAATTTCATTTCCTATAACACTTTTATAGGAATTAGATTGACTGTATTTTTTTAATACACACATCTTACCTATACGGTACTTACGCTACTTTTGAATGAAATATCAATCATCAATACCTGCTTCAATAAAGGACACGTAAAACAAAACTTACTAGATGAATAAAAATTACGTTTCGTAAAACAATAATTATTTATAGAATAACATTATTACTCATCTATCGATTATGCGTGTTTTATGTGTAAATGTGTGTATAATAATATGTAAGTTGATAAAACTATATTTAGAACAAAAATTAAAACAGCACGTCCACTCATCGTTTACTCTCGGTATTGTTATCACAGCTTCCGCTAAAAGACTACCGTCCGTGTCACATTTCTGCCATGGATGCGAAAAATTTTATGCAAATATAAGTAAGTACTAATAAAATATTTGATCTTATTTCAAATTACTTTATTAAGAGAAACCAAAAACTTTATTAGGTTAAATTTCAAACTTATCAATCAATCATTATATTGATAATTCACCGCTAAAATTTTTTTCTACTCTATCATTAACGTCTCCACAAGTCCATAATTTGAAAATGTTCGATTAAATTGTATGCTGAACTACATTAAATATTATTTTTATATTGCGAGACAATGTAAAAACAAAAACGCGAATCCCTTACTATAATAAAAATTCAATTTACGGCGGATTTTGAGCGTGTAGCTCTAAGTCTATATGTTTATGTATGTACTTACATATCTACCTACTCGTACATGGTAACATGGTACATACCCTCTCGACATTGTTACAACGTTATGTGTATATTAAGTTTAACCCTATTTTCTCATAGAATAATAGCGTTCATTCATTTGAATATCAAGTGGCACTAATTACCGATGCTTGTTCATTACAAGAGGTAGTTAGGTCGTAAATAGGGAGGGATTGACTTTTATTGCAGTCTGATTCTTGTAATTTATAGACATTGTTAAATATTTACTAGACATGAAACTAAGTTCTTACTGTAGCCTTCAGGCCATCACATTAATAATAGTATGGATCATTCATTTTTGTAATTAAAGCATTTATTAATCTGTATTTATGTTCTTATGTAAAACTTGTATTAAAAATAAAACTGGATAGATTGACGTTTACTTAAAACAACATTATTTCTCACGAATTTTAAAGTATCCAAATTTACAAAAGCTATCTCATCTTCAAACTTCATAAAAATGGAGTCAATTTTAAGATTATACGATTTTGTGGTAAAGAATTTTCACCGTCAAAATTGTTTCGATTAAGAACTAAACCGTCCAATTCTTCGCTATTATATTATCCATTCCATGTAATAATTTTAAATCAATTTACGATTTGCCCGAGTACTGAGTTATGCAAAAGAATTCGCAGCGCAATCAGTCGATCGAAATTCGATTCCTCGCATGCTTTCTGAATAATGACTTCGTGAGCATTTCTAAATGTGTCGACATTTTTGTGTAACCTTTTGTTCTGTAAGTTGTGCATATTTCCATTTCAATTACCTTTATGCGAATGGATATTGAGGGTTTTAAAAGGATGTAGAAGATAGTTAAATATATTTCTGGCACAATGGTAACAAGTGCGTTTGATCCCGTTCAAGAGATTTGCATGTGTACAAAAACTTGTTTTTGAATTTTATTATTGTTTGATTACCCTCAGGGTTTCCCTACTGTGTTTGGGAGAGTAGTGAGCCCCACAAGATTTAAAAATATTTGACAACACTTGTCTCTTGATAAGATATAATAATGAAGATTCTTAGATCATAAATCAAACACGTAGTTTAGGTCTAAAACAATTCTAAAGGTAATAATAGATTTATGTATAATAAACATTATTGGTTAATTAATTAAAGTTCACATCGAGCTATATGAAGGCTAATTAATCTTTGTAAATAAGATAAGCTCTTGCGCATGACATTATTACTGATATCAACACTTTCCAATGAATTTATTATGAGCAAAAAATTAACTATCCTCTTTGATACTCACGTATTCATACCGACATTTCATGATTGAAATGATAACGTTGAAGATAATTATTGAATAATTTAAAATGTTCCAGGAATATTCGAATTTTGGGCTTGGAAAAAGAAGTACAAGTTGAAATCAATTGATGTCAATTTTGAAGACATCTATGTCGGTACTTCTTATTATCCTCAGCTTAGCTTCCATAAAATTTGCATTGAAATGCAAATAGTATATTTAGCTCGAGAAAATTCTCCAAACGAATCCGTGGCAACCGTCAGATTCCACATTAATTTAAATACCGTGCGAACCTTCCGTGCCGACGCTGCTCGTACACCATACATAGGTTTACCGCTCGATTCCCATGCTCTGTTTCTCATCACATATTATTGTACGTTAATCATCGTGACCTGACCTTTGATGGATGTACCCAGTTAAATGGAAAGAACAAATTTTAACACAACTAACAATTAACTAAACATGATTCGACAGGTTTAATTACCTTAACTTCCTTGTATGGTATTTTCGGAACATTATACTATAGCTATGAGGATAATTTTGTATCGAATTTTCGGTATTCTTCGAGGACATTTCCGCATCAACAACTCTAAAGCTCTTTCAAATGTCTATGGCTGATGGTGCCCATTAAAGTGTTAAACTTTTAACCTGTATCCCCTTATAAAATGCTATGGAATTCCAATGTTTTGATAGCATCGTGCATTGTACATATATTGTCTACGTACTCTAACCATTATCCATTAATCTTCTAAGGTTTCCGGTTATTTTATGCAGCAGCAAATGACGGAAATGTAAATATAACTATCTCAAATTATGGTAAGGAGTAGAACATGCAACAGCTCTTTTGTCGTATCTGTTTTAAGGATCTGAGCCGCTTTGTGTCACCTCGAGAGCACTTAAAGATAATTATCGCTAGCCTTCAGTCTCTCGACCTGACAATGGAGCGCCGAGTATAAATATTGCTTTTGTTAAAAAGTTTTTACTTTCCGCAATATATCAGATTCGTATCTCGCGTTGAGCATTGAATTGTCGTTAAGCTATAGAGAATGGTTATTTATAAGTGTCCTCAGTGATTGGAAATTTCAAGTTTCCTCTTATTGGAAATAAATAAATAACTATTTATAGATATAAATATTATGTTTTAGTTTCTTGAAACCAAATTAAGTAAGCGTATTGCTTACTTAGAAGTTGCATTCAACGAAACTAATAAATACAATTGTTATATTCAGGGATATTCCCAGACTATCTTACTTATGACCTACATATTCATCAGAATAAATATGACTTAACAAACTTCCTCTTATTCTGGGTTTTTAATTAAAATAGATTATAATAAGACATGCATTTGGTTACCTATCCCTTACCTCAAAAAAGTATTGATAAGCTGAACAAGGGTTGAATCAGTTCATCACAACTTTTTTTCCTAATACTAAACTCGGCATGAGTCGTCAATCAGCGTAAATTAACCCTTTAATTATCCATTCCAGGGCAAAGGCCGATTTGTCCGCTTCTACTGAGCAATCTTATTAGAGGATTACTTACAATGCCTGTTGTTAACTTCTCAGACATACAGGCGGCCTACAGTGGATCGAATCGTTTATGTCAGTGCTTAGCATTTAAATTACTATCATTTTTTGCAGTGCTAACTAAAAGCCTTTGCTGCTTTTGTTCACTTTTTGCTATTTCAATATATTGAATGGATGGCGAATGAGTTTCAAATCCGATACCGTTAGCATCATCCGTCCGTTCTCGCAATAATTCGCGTGTATTGTTTTTTATTAGTACGTTTTCTGATTTTGAAATGAAGTCATTTTTGTAATAGGCATACGCATATAATTATGAAGATCCGATAAAAGTTGGTTGTAGTTGCTTAATCATAGCAAAAAGACGCAATGTTTCCTCTTTATATTTCATTCAGTATTAAGTCTCAGATTACGTTATAAAATAAATTATGATGAATATGTGTGTATGTAGTGTTAATGGAGTGACAGTTTTGCAAATTACAGTCTCAATCAAATAAATCGTTTGAACACCTACGAACTTAATGACATCACTTCATACCACCTAACTGTTGGCACCTCTTACGAGTCCAATTCTTGTAATTAAAGTTACCGTTAAGCCGATGACGTTACAATACAAGTTAAAGGATATGAATAATGGCCCTCGTGATCCACTTATGAGCGTCCGGTGCCGCAGGTATCCGTCGTCTATTGGTTCACCCCTGACCTAACTGGGGATAATAATACGAAATCTCTACTCGATTGATCCAGAAACGTTTTTCGGATTACAAATACTAATACATGCGGGTTCGTTTTGTTTGGGTCTCTTTGTGTCCTAATAGGTTGACAAAAATATATCATGTTTTCATGTTCTGGTAAAAATGTTAACAATGATGTTAAAAAATATATGTCCACTCTTCTATATTGTATTCAAGCGTAATTATACTGAATCAATTCTATTAAAATGGATGAAAAGATTTTGTCATAATATGATTTTTTATATATAGATACTTAGCAGGTACTCAGTAATCAGTATTCATTAATCATATTTGGTAGCAAGACTCGTTCATTGGTGCAAATACAAGGTGTTTGACCCATTATTGATTGATCTTTAATATTCATTATAATTTAATAGTAATTAGGATGGTATACCATATTAATAAGCGTGAAATGGTGTCCAATATTCATCAATCATTATCGAGACGCTACGGTTGTCCAGTCAAAGGCAGCAGATGTTTTATTCTTATTTGGTTCACCATGAAAATTCAGAATGTGTATAATTACCGCATCAAATATTTTAGTAAGTTGTCTTGCGCAGTGAAGGAAAACTGCAGGTATCAGAAGTCACTCTAGCTCTGTACATCTGACAATCCATATTAGAGCAGTGTGAACCTCCTTCTCCATAGGAGAAGCCTTTGCCCAGCACGGAGACATTTACAGGCTCTTGCGCTGATGTTATAGTTGGTGATGAATACGTAAGTAGAGGAGCAGAGTTGGTAGTGGTGTGGACAATTAGGATTTGAATCGATGATCGCGTGTTCAAATCCTAGCGAGAATCTCTGAGTTTTCAAGTGCTAAACCACAAATTAAGCTTCTTAACCTTCTAATTAACGGTAGAGGAGGTCTTTGCTTAATAGTTAGACAATTTAAAGGCTGTTATTTTATTGCTACTTTACGTATGAATATAACTAGTAAGACTAAGACGTCACTAAATTTCCCGGTGAGTAATGACCAGATGTTCGAGATCCTGTTGGTCCACCTTTGACCTGAAAGCCGATTATTCTACTTAAATGTAGGTAGTTCAGTTTGAAATGGCGTGTTTTGTATACAATCTTTAGAAGCCGAATTTATATGTGATATTATTAGTGTTTAATATCAAATAGGTAATATTTAAAAATAAACAACAATTCACCAGTCCAGTAGATAGCAAGAACTAAATTATAAAATTTGTATAATTCCCATATTAATTGATTTTCTCTGTTAGGTTTCATTTAATTAATTTAATTTCATAGTTAATATTGCAAGTGTTAAAACACTCATTTTGAAAATGTTTTTTTTTTTACTTGGAGAAATTTTTCATATCTATTTTATTTCTAAAGCCTATATCAAATTTTTGTACCTGTCATACAAATGTGTGTGCTCTGTGTACGATCTAAGATCTTTATATTTCTGCAATCAGCTGTACTCGTATCTCGTATGTACCCGTATCTTATCAAACAGATGTTTTCATTTGACTCATCTCTCAGCTGACAGTATGTCTCTTGCGAGAAAATTATCTCCTTTTGTGAATGGAACAAAAGATACAAATCTGTGGCTATTTTTAATAGGCAATTTTTTTTATAATAAAGTTTTCATTATTTCTGATTTCTTTAATTTTAATTTTTAGTCGCTTCGGAATTGTGGTCACTTTTAATTTTTACAGCGAGTCTGATTAAATTTAGGTTTCCATTACATTTTACATATTATTTTTTATTACAAATTATTCGTTTTATCCTGTTAATAAAATGCATAGAACAGTAAAACTGCAAAATGACTAATCAAGAGAAAAATTCTCGTAGGCCGGGAATTTACATTTTTCGCAGAATTTCCTTTTAAAACAATAAAATACTAACTTATATTATTGTTATACTCCTTTTTAAATAGAAATATAGGGCAAGATAAGTTATCACTTAACTCGGTGTGCTCAATTCAATGAATCGATACTATATTTATTATTCATTTACGCATGTGTCATCTTAAGTAAAAATTAATTGGCATCTCTTGAATAAAATAGTAAATGTTAGTATATTCTAAACTACTTACAGGTATATTTATCACATTGAACTGATATAAAAAATGCATTTTATACACGTACAAAGTGACAAATTAATAAGTTTTTATGTATCGATCATACTATTAGAATTATAATGACGTAATCTAATGTGACACACTTCCACATATCCAATGATGTCATGAATTAAAATCTCATAAAAACATGCCTTAAATGGTAACAAGCACATTTACAAAAATGTTAAATAATGTATGTCCTATGTGCTGTCCTTTCTTGCGGCACAAATCGTA
The DNA here is from genome assembly GCA_018234505.1 of Junonia neildi neildi. Lineage (NCBI taxonomy): Eukaryota > Metazoa > Arthropoda > Insecta > Lepidoptera > Nymphalidae > Junonia > Junonia neildi. The sequence continues at coordinate 9,543 of DVVJ01002248.1, forward strand.
TTGTAAATAGTGGCTTTTTTTCTTACATAATTAAGTTTAGTAATATTACCTTAAAAATCTTACATTACATTACATACACGTGCGAATACATATATTCTCAATACTTTTTAGGGATCCGTAGTCAAAACGGAACCCTTATAGTTTCGCCATGTCGGTCTGTCTGTCTGTCTGTCTGTCCGCGGCTTTGCTCCGAGGTCCTTATTACTAGAAAGCTGGAATTCGGCATGGGTATACATATGGATCACGCCGAGAAAGTTGTACAATAAAATCTTAAAAAATAATTTTGTTAGGGTGTCTCCCCTATATGTAAAGTGAGACTAAAAAAATTTTCTCTCATTTTTCCCATGGTGTGAGGTATCGTTGGATAGGTCTTTTAAAAATATTATAGGCGTAGGAAAACCATTTTCCCGAACGAGGAACAGTTTCCGAAATATTTAGCTTCAAAGTGTCAAATTTTCTTAGAGTCAAGT
>DVVJ01002249.1:0-10011 GCA_018234505.1 Junonia neildi neildi
GAGTGCAATCTCACATAACCCGGTCTCCCCCCCAGGAGTCGGGTATCTATGAAGATTTACCCTGCGTCATCAAAAAAAAAAAAAAAAAAAAGTTGTTTTATTATAATGGGCAATAGAATTAAATTATTTTTAATATTATATAGAAACAAATGTTTGAACGGAAATTGAAGGAAAAACGATTCGGAAATATTGTTTTTTCGTCAGTTCCAGATGATTCTATTCATGAAGTCGAACGTGTGTGAGCAGGATAAATATTAAATCTTCAATTTCTTCAGTTCCATGTGGGTCTAAGAAGAACGCAGAGGCAGTGGCGTTACTGGCTGTTGATATTAACTAAACAACCAGCTAACCACACTGCCAATGCGGCCGTCAATCTTTCTTCGATTCTTAACTTCAATCTTCTTGTAATAGGCCAATAATGTTAATCATTTTAAAAGTAAATCACAAATTACTAGTGGTTGTATACATTGTAAAACTTAAGGAGCAGAAAAAAGGAGAGTAGCCCATGAATAAAATTATTGAAGTTCTTATTGAAATACGTCCTTCAGGAAATACGGCAGATCATTTCGTCACCAATTTTTGACTTATTATTTTTTGGCTCATCATATTTGTTACTGACATCGTTTTTCATTCGAGAAGCGTACAATTTTTAAGTATCAATTTTAAAATGATTAACATTTTATGGCCTATCTTCTTTCTTCGACATCCGACGCGCTAAGTCCTGGAAGCCTATACTCAAGACTAAATGACCCTCAATGTGGTGTAACAATCGGTCTGTCACTCTCGAGTTAGGCTCCCTTTTGCTTGGCCATTTGTCCGTTCCTGAAAACATTAACATTAAGAAAAACATTTTAAAAAAGTTTATACACCCTTACGTGTAAACAATTTGATTTAATTTTGGTTTTTAAACCATCTTTTCTTAAACCAAGGTCGTGTAGAGATGTGCCTATTAGAAAAATAAGGCTTGCCCTCTAAAATATTCTAAATTTCAATCTTACAAGGAATTGTGTGTACGAAATAGAAATAATTATGCTTGCTATTGTTTGTATTACCTAGAAAAATATTATATTGGAAGGGGATGTTATTTCTTATAGCCACGTGTTGGCGATTTTAATTTTCAAAGAGATTTCAACTAGACAACAATGTTGAACAATGATCTAACAATCTACACGTTTACTGTAATTAATTCTACACGTCAATTCAATGATGAAGAACATTTTACCATCGGCTTAGAACAATACATGTCTTCTATTAAAAATAAGTACATCCAATGCGTTTTCTCCAGTCGCAGTAACAATTTGTCTTCAATTCTTCATTGCCTCCATTTTCTTGTCCAACCTGAAAAAGAAAACGATATTAATTAAACATTGCGTGATTGTTTCACTATTCATTTACTAAGTGAAAATTTAAGTAATTATTTTGATTAATCATTGTATATTCTACGCCCACAACTAGAATAATGTTAATTTTTTTTTCTTTATAAGAGTGTCTTCAGTTTTAAGCAAAAGAAATATTGTTAGCATTTCTTTAATACCTACATAATAATATGAATTAATTGGACGATAAACATTTTTCTGATGACGGATTTATAGACATTTTTTAAAGAAATAATTAATAAAGTAAAGTAAGTTTAACTCAATGCTTAAATGTTTGTCTATTGATAAACATAACTTAGATTAAAGAAAAAAAGAGGAAATCTACGTGTCTTGTAAAATTTTTGCCAATCCGTAGCAGAGCAGTTGTGCTCTTATCTTTCGTCTTTATAGAAGAGGCTTTTGCCCAATAGTTGGATATTGATAGTCCGGTCTTATGGTGTAAATACTGTAATCAACATGACTTAACTCTCCAAAAATTAAAAGAGTTACGTCATTTGTAAATGTTCTTCTATTACGTTTTCATACCCAAATTACTGTGCTATAGGAACAATTTATGGCGGTAACCGTCATTTGTGAAGGCGGAGCTGCGGGAAAGAGTTTGATATAGGTACGTATATGTAGCTAGATATAAACATTTTAGAGGTCTTTCTCGGTGACTAGTAACAGAATAATTTAAGTTTTCCGAAAAACCTAATACGTACATTATTAATTAACACAGTAGTTGTCTATTGTTTCTAATGGAGCAGATTCTAAATATGTTTTTCTTATATTTTTTTAGTTTTTATCGTTTGTTTTCCTTAGTCCGGTTCTAAAGAGTGAAAAAATCATTATTTATACATATAACAATTGCCAATTGACCTCTAAAAGACTTAAAGTCGTTATAATAACGCTTTTAGAGTAACATAATTATCAATTACTAAGAATCATCGTCATTTGTCATATTTGTAGCCATACTGACTATATCAATTGTTTTGGATCACACCACTGAAATACGACCAAACATAGAATTATTTAGAGGAATGCAAATATCTGTTTAAGCATGAATCGAATCAGCGTCCATGCGTAAAGGTACATTCGTTATTACGACACGAAAACGGCCCTTTATATTATTCAAATGAATTGAAATAAAGATTCAAACAACTTGCTCACCCATAACGGGTTGTTCGTTCAGAATTACAAAATGTTTAATACGCGTCTAAATTATGCGAAGAGAAAGTCATCCACAGCGTTTATTCATTAAAACCGTACACATTTGCTCAAAACTCCGCCAGTGCCTAATACACTTAATAATTCACGGAGGCATTTGAAAGTGTTTCTGATTACTGCGTTACGATGAAATCGCTTCCTTCTGCATCATGCTTGCAATAAACTCCACGCTTTATTAAAATACCTTCTGTTGGCAAAACCAGCGTTTTCCATTGCAGTCACGCATGTTGCGTGTATGTTTATGACCATCTGTTTCCTTGATATGCAATTGACATTCAATTCTATGATTATATTCAAGTATTAGCGTGCCTTGCAGTTATGCCTGCGATAATTTCAGATTGAGGCTGTGAGCAGCGATAGCTTAACCAACATTGAAATCGAGTCAATGGTGTTTTCTATATCTCAAATATGTCAATTATATCGTTTAGTATGTCTTATGTTTATCGTCTAAATGGGAATTAAGAAACTTTTAGTGGATTACAATTTTTTTTAAATCTGAGAGCAAGAACAATTTAAAGGGTCTGGCCGTGTTTAATGAATGTAATTAGGAAGGATACTCTAGGTACGTACCCTACTTAGATAGAATTTTTATTTTTTTTTTATTTAATTTTTATTTTTTTTAATGTTGTCCCCCTCGCACTTCTATGTATTTAATACGTATCATAGGTAAGTATATACTGATTATACATGATTTTTTTGGTCGGTGTACCTCAAGCAATTATCTATTAAAACTACCTCTACGTTTTTCAAAAAAAATTTTAAGACCTTAAAATTATTTCAAAAATTATAAAAAAATTATATAATATAAAGCTATTTAGGAGCTTCTATTTCGCTTTTATTTCATTCAAATATCTATCATAGTTTGGTAGAAAATTAATTTTGAAGTTTGGGGTTCAAACTCCCATTTCTCAAAAATTAATGAAGTTAGGGGTTTGATAATTGGCCAAAAATTATCTTCAATGACTAGCTATAAAATAAATATAAAATAATAAATAAAACAAACGGGGTGAGTTAAATAAAACCGTTTAAAAAGAAACTCTGTAATCGAATTTCACCGTTTTATTTAAGTTTTTCCTTAGGTGTTCGTGTTTCCCCCACTATCCCCTACTTGGTCGATTTAATTGTGAAAATTGTTTTGTTTGTGTTAATTGTCTTTACTTATAGTTGTGCAAAATATGAGATAAAAATAGATGCTCATAACAATTTTACAAAACTTACCTTGACACATTTGACCCAATCAGTAAAGTGATAACATCGATATACGGAAACCGAAACTGTAAACAAATTACGTTCATATCGTTTCCCCACCACGAAATACAAAAAGGATTTTAATAGCACGGGGCAACCTGGGTTTGTTCTCACGTCAAACGTCGCTCCGTTGACATCTAAACATTTGTAATATTGGGCATTATAATGGATCCTCTACCCGCTCCACGGGGCACTTAAGAGCAGAGGGTGAAATGCTGCTTTGTTATAAAATTGTGCTTGTAATTTAATTTATAATTTTAGGTTTATTTTTATCGTCTACTTAGCAAGGGAAACATTGGAATAAAATAATTTTACAATTAGTGTACCTACTTATTTGTAAAAAATAGAAGATTAAATGAAAATGTGAATGAATTTATCTCATTTAAATTATCTTTCAATTTTCGTTGTAAACATTTTAAAATAGTTTATTATTTATTTTTTAAACATATGTATGTTAACAGTTACAATACGATACGATCTTAACGCTGAAGAATTTTCTGCTCTATAACCCGTGTAATGCTTTAGTTCAAACGGTGCAGAAGAGTTAAGCGATCTTTTGCATTTTCACCGAGTTTCTTCATTCACTTAAACGTGTTGAACACATTTTAAAAAGACATGATATTTTCAATAATGTTAAAAGTCCATTTAATCTTTATATATTTATTTACAATAGCTACTATAGTTTCTACTTCGCAAGGTTTTCAAGACGACTTTAATGTGAATGATATTTTGCGCACAGATTTAATGCCAACTTATTTTATAATAGACGAACAAACCAAAAATAATGAAAGTGAATATGTTATGAACAGTAAAATGCCTTCGGTTAATGGTTCCATAGATGCCGCACTCTCTACATTGGATTTTCACAGGTACTGTAATTTTTACGTAATTGGGTAACAATTTTCATATCCTAGAAAAAAAATTAGTTAGATCAATAATAATATAATTATCATTATACATTTTAAAATTATATTTCGTTCAATGTTATAACTCAATTCCTCTTATATTTTTATACTGGCATAACATTATTAGGCTGTATTCGAAAGTTGTTTAAGTAATAAAAAAAAAATATTTTTTTTTCTTTTTAAGAAAAATGATGAATGAATATCAATGCCGAAACTATATCGCCGAACAAATATTAGATGAAATGGGTAAGAATGTATTACAGAATCGTATTGGAAAGCCATCGGAAAATAATATGTTTAGTAGCAATGTGCTAACGCGTCGCTCTCAAGATTTAAGAAACAACTTTTTGTATGATGCGGGTTCATCGAATTATCAGGAATGGTTGGCTAAGTAAGTCTAATTTTCTGTTAAACTATAGTATAGTATTATTAATATTAAGTAAAACGTCTTGTAGATATAATATAAAGGTAATCACTGTAAGTTAGGTTTTTAAAATGTAGAGTCAGTAAACGCTACATATTACTTACATTATTTTTTGGTTAGATTAATAGCAACATTAACATTTTACATATTTTTTGCCAAAATTATTGTTTCTGCGTTTAAAAATTATTCTTTTTAGTTCAATAATTAAAAGTCTCTAAATGAACTACTTTATAATATTAAAGAAATCTGAAACTTCCTAAAATTATTTACCTTCCTAAGCCTTAAGTCTTGCTCAATACATATACAAGAGATTATGAAAATGTCTCTAAATTCTAAATCAAATTAAATGGAAATTCTCGTATTATTGTTTTCGTCAATAAAGATAAATAATTTTAGGGTGATGGCTCTCAACGATGTTTACCGACATTACAACGTGTCAAGCTCTAGCCTGAACAGCACGTATCAGGGTGATTCTCGGTCGCAAGCTCGGGAAGGCTACGATGTCGTGGAGGCCACCGACACTGCGCTCGGAGACACAGATGGGATGTATGATGTTTCTAAACACAGTAAGGGATTTGTTTCATATGAGTTTAATTTTATTTTCATATCATCTATTGCAAGTTTTTCCATGTTTTTAAAATAAATATTCGATGTAAATGAGTCTTTAGATTTTTTACACTTACCATAAAAGTAGGTAGTAGTCCTCAATTCTTACATTATTATTAATATTTTTTGTTGTAACACAGTAATATATTATAATTAGATTATCTAAAAATAAATTATCAACATCGCACGGAATTATCGCATCGCATGGAAAATTTTCCCGAGTCCATGCCTTTATGCGTATGCATTTCAACATTAAAAGAATTTTCTGTTCTACAAATAAATAACTTAAAAAGAGTCGTACCGCATCTTTTTACTTTAATATTAAAATATTGATCATAACCAAACGTATTAAGAACAGATGTTGCAAGATAAAATATAAGCATACTTTTTTTAAAAAGATATGTAGGTATACACGTATTCTCAGGTGGTGGATATGAATACTCGATGCCACCTCCGCCGCCTCCGTTGTACCATCATCCTTCATCACACGAAGTGCACGAAGAGTACGCTGTGGAGAAAGACAGCCACGGCCTGGGCCTGGCAGACCTCTTTGATATATCCCTTACCGGCATCGCTTTCTTGTCCTTTGGCATGTTTGTGCTGCAAGTGCTAATGTGCATCACAATGGTTTGTATATTTTCTTTTAGAATGAAAAATTGAAATGAAAATTGAATGAAAAATGTGATATGCTCACAAATAATTTGTTCAGTTTAAATTTTCATACATATTCAAATATTCATATTTTCCCAATAGCAACATTGAATAACCTTTTTAACCTAATAAATCTACAATGGTTCGTTAGTAGTTAAATATGTATTTGAAGTAACATCCTATACAAAATCTTATTTCGGATTTCGATGGCCATTTACTCGAAAAACACCTTTTACAGAAAGCAACAGAGTTCTTTGTTTGATACCTACAAAATTTTATACCTACTAATCTGCGATGCAAAGACCTAAATCCTTGTCCTGTCCAAGATAATAGACAAATAAACCTTTTCACTTTAATTTTCACACAATTTCAGAATCATTCTCAAGCCCAACTAATGCAAGTGGTTGACAACGGTGACACTGTGAACGTAGACGATGTTTTTCGAACTAAAAGAGAGGCGCCTCAACGATCTATTTCGTCTCTTAACAATTTAGCCAGACATGCTCTCATGGCGATCAGGCCTCAAACGACATTGTGTTTGTACCGTACATTGTGTATGGGTAACAAGCATGCAAGGAATATGCGAGATAGCAACAGATACTGGTTGCCGTTGTGGCAGTAAGTTGTTTTATAAGAACTTTTCTTTCTTTAATTTAACTAGCAAAGAGACTGTAGCAGATTGGATTTTATATTAAGATTAATGATGATTATGATTAAAAAATTCATAGATAAGTAACTAACTACTATTTTTTCATCTCAACTTTTTTAAAACTGTCAAGACTGTATACAGGGTCAATGCGGATCATGTGTAGTACTTAATTGAAACTACGTTTATTATTCCTATTCAGAAACACTTTGAACTAGTAGAAAAATAAATACTACGAAAAATATGAAAAAACATTTTTCGAGCAAATTAAATAGCTTAATAGTCGAAATAAAATGCAAACAGCCTGTAAATCTTTGTAGTCATCAATAGTCGTAACAGCCAAAATTCACTCACACAGAAGAGTTAGGTGCATTGTTGTTGTTAGAAAATATACATCATGCGAAATCTGAGCTAAAACTTAAAAACTGTAAAGACTATACTAATGATCCGATTTAAATAATTTTTGAAACTTGAAATCGTATTTCGTTTAAACAGATTCAATTAAAACATTACATGTCTTGACCCTGTACAATGTACAATTGACCGATTAAAAAGAAATTAGTAACTTATAGTCATATAGTGGATATCGTTTACCTTTTTACATATCTACATGTATTCAATATTTTTTATTATGTTAAAGTGCGGGTGTAGCGTGGACTCGGGGCGGTGCTCTAGGCGCGTTGCGAGCCTCAATCCTGGGCCTCGGCGGAGCTGACTGCGACGACTTTTATCCTAAGCAGAACTGCATTTAATGTTACCTGACACTAATAATACATTTGTAATATCTTTTTTTATATTGTATTAATAAATAATGCATCTGATGTAAAATATTTTTTTATGTTATACTTCATCAACAATATCGTAAGTTTGAACTTGTTTTTTTCCTAATTAAATCAATGATAAGTATTTTTGTAACTTTTTTAAATAGTATACCAATATATAATTTACTAAGTAATAAGTATAAAAGGAAAATAATAAAATAAAAGTCAAAATAATTATGAATATTTTAATATTACCATCTAGTGTTTTTAGATACGAATTTGAACATTTACTTTTAATTGCGCTCTATGTAGTCCTTTTCTAACAGTATTAATGAATGCATTATGATACAAAGAAATTGAGATTAATTTTTTAAACATTTAAATTTAAAATATTCATTCTTTAATGATAATATCAGTTACAGAATGAAAGTACTAAAGTAGACAGCGTATATTTATACATTATTTATTATTGCTTTGATTTTTTATCTACAACGATTACTTTTACATTTTTACTAGGTAAGTACATAACGGTCTTTTTTTCTTTTACAAAAGTTATAAACAATATCAATTAATAAATATTATTATTATAGATACTCAAACTATGAGTATACCTACTCGTAAGCTATATTTACAGATTTTACAGAACTTAAAGAATCTTTTAAAATCATGCTTATCTTTAAATATTTTAAATATATATTGAGGTTACCTAGAACTTTTTGAAAAGTAACAAGTATTTCGTTTTATGAAAAATCTTTAAAGCGACTACACACGGTACACTCATATTTACATAGTTTTTATTTTATTATAATTAAATTTAATAATTATTGACTGACAAATCTGTTTTTGATGCAATGACACCTTTAATATCGCAATAGTGGCTTGAGCTTAAGTAAAGTGACAAAAGTAGCAAGTTACAGCATGCTCGTGTACATTTAGCACAGTAATTAAAATAATAAACAAAGCATTTCAAATCGAATGAGCACGACTAATCATTATAGATCTGTACATATTAGCGAAGCTGTATAAATGAAAATATAATTATATTTACAATATAAATTACAGTATTATTTGAAACATCAGAGAGGTAGTATAGGTACATTCTATTAAAAATGTACCTCTGAGGCTCTGATGCACTAAGATCATTCAACTAAAACTTATCGTTAATTTTAGTATTTATAATTCAAGAGTAATATTTGTTTACTATTTTAACAATAATTAATTAACGTTATTGTGTACTAAAAGCACTTAATGACTTAATAAACTTTAAATAATTTTTACTTACAGGTATGTAATTAGTTTAAGCAAACAATAAAATATAAGTCTTCATTTTAATTTCGAATTATTTCAATTTTCAACTATGTATTATTGTAAACCTATAATATAATGAGAATTGCATACTACTTATACCTACTATTAACCCTGAATATTAAATACAAGTTCAATTAACACAAAGCCATGTTTAATATGAAAAAATATTTATTATTTTTTATTTATAATTAAGGTTGCGTCGTTGGAATAGTAACAGGAGTAAATACACAGCTCAATGGTGGGTACGCGTACGGGTTTAAAAGAGAATAGCTTTGAGAAGTATGTCCGAAGATATGTCCCGAAAACAATCCTTGGCGTTGTGCGATTTTCAGTCGAGATGTTAGCTGTTTTTTCCATTTCGTCCTTCGATTCTGAAACCACGTTTTTATTTGAACTTCAGTGAGGCCAAGAGCTTTCGAGAGCTCCATTCTCTTGGAAACGCTAAGATATTTGTCGAGTTTAAATTCCGCTTCTAATCTTTCTAGCTGCTTCGCGCTGTACGCTTGTCGTGGTTTTCGTTCAGGTCCAGCTCGCCGTGGTCTTCTATTATTCTTATCATCTGCCAAAAATATGCAATGGTTAAATAAAATAACTAATTCTTCTTAATTACTTTACTATCTTTTAGTATGTTTATTCACTTTAAAGAACGAGTCATACAGCTAAAAAAACTTCCTTCGGGTATCGCACAATACCTGTATTTTTAAAAATTATGTATGTATTTTACGTATTCATGCATGTATGTATCTAACTAAGAAATACATATAATAGTTACTCAAAAATTACTAGACTGATTTTAAAATTCTTTCACTGTAAGAATGCAACATTATTCCTAATTAACATAGGCGATATTTTTAAGTAGGTACATATACCTTTTTAAAAC
>DVVJ01002250.1:0-10008 GCA_018234505.1 Junonia neildi neildi
CGAATTTATCGGTCAGACACTAGTTCGTTAGTCGTCGGTGATATCAAAGTGATCTCGGCGATCACGACTAAAATGTTTACGAGGTGGGTTTTCGAGAAAATCGTTCGTTCGCGCACGATTATGAAGGACTATTACCGGAATTTTGGTCAAATATAACAGGCAGTTGAGTTGCTAATGGAATTCGTAATATCACAATACATCTCACATAGCCAAGCGTAGGTAACAAAGTTTGTTTAATAAATAAATAGAATTTAAAAAGAAAAAAAGTTGAAATAAAAACAGATTAAAATTAAAGTTAAAAGTAAATAGAGAATTAAAAAGTTATTAAAGAAACTTGGGACCGAAGAATTTTGTAGCATAAAAATAATACAGTAAGTAATTAGTGTACGAAAATTACCTTTGAAGTTTAAACTCCGCGAAGTATCCGAAAATTTTAATTAAAGACGATCTCCGTGTAATTACCCCGAAGGCGCGTACAGTCGGCGGCATTGATAAAAGTATATTTTATCAATTTAAAACCTTATTTCTAAGGTATTAGGGAAACAACTGTATCTTAAGTCTAAGGTGCCCTGTACTAAGCTATGCCCCTCGAAGCGCCTTACATAAGCGCCCATAATTTACCAAATGAGAACATAAATATTGCTTAAACCGTCTAAATTGATTTTTTGATCATAGTTCTAATTACGTATTCCAATTAATAACAAAATATGTTTCTTTAAAATATGCGCAAACCAAATAGAAGTAAAGAGATCTTTCAATTTTTGACGTAGGTACCTACAAAATGGATGAATATGTAAAATAGTCTTGTTTTGACGACCGATAAATATAAAAAAAAAAATTCTATTTAATAATTACTTTTCTATATAAAGTGTAAAATGTAAAGTGTACTTTTGTAATATTTCATCATGATCAGAGAGAAATTTTTTAACGCTTTAAATAGCATTATTCAAAATTGATTCGTCCGTAAATTTATCACGAAGTGTGAACTCCCTTCTATGCGTCTAAGGTTACCAGCTAATAAAATTCAGCACAGATAAGATATAGTTTATTTTTTTCTCAGTGGCTCAGTGCGATTGCATTACACTTGCAGATAGATCCAGTCATTACCGCGTGTAATGAGCACCTTGTGGACAAACAAAGTATGCCCTTAACGCGAGCTTAGGCGAGCCGTGACAATTAATTTATATGCGCTTTTGACAGATTACTAATGAATGCCGTCAATTTAAACCGTCTGTTTTGATGCCTGCTGTTACATTGTATGATGTTTGTTGAAGCAACAATAATTGTTTTTTTTTTTAATTATAAAAAATAGTTTGGAAAAATACGTGCATAAGAACTATATTATGTCTACTGCTAAAAAAAAGTAGCCCATATCCTTCACCGAGGTTGTGTCTATTAAAATTTACATACTCAAATTTATCGAATTTTATTTAGCGTGTCAGGCGTGAAAACGTACCAGACGGACAAACTGTCATTTTCGCATTTAAATAAGGTGACAGTTAATTTTGTCTATGTTTCTATTTATTTATCACACTATGCAATCACGCAATTGAGAGTAGATAATTTCGTCGCCAAAGAGTATTCGCTAAAGTCTCTACCTCGACACATATGTGTAAGTGAGGCGTAAATGTGACGCAGGAGCCGGTTCTCGAGTACGGGATCAATTCCGTGGGATTTTACGGCTACGTTCCGACGACGAATATCTGCATTTATTCCCGTCTTTTTCGACAGTTGGTAGTAATCGGATACAATGATAAACGACATTCTGCCATGTCTAACGATGCTCCTTATTAAATCAGCCTCGCGTCGATCAATACGGACCAAAGACTTAATTTATATTAAAAATTCTTTAGACATTCTTGCGGATGATTTTTATTTAAAGTGTTATTTTATTATGTTTTTAATTTTTCTCTACGTAGACATTAATCGGTGACTCGCGGCGCACGCGATGGAGTAACGTCTATAATTCTTTTAAACCGTACATTTCATGTTCAACCGAGAAATTTATACGCGTTACTGCGAAACACTACATAATTACTGTAATCCCTTAATGTATGGGATAAATTACGTTTAGCACGTAAGCTTTATGAGCCTAGTCGTGGACACCTGCTGGTACTCGTTTGGTAAAATTGGTCCTTCTAGGCTTAGTCGAAATAAATCTTGGCCACTGGCAAAGTAAAGTGTGCTTAAAATTTTAACTTTCAAATTATACTTAATACAATTAGCATTTGCCCTTAGCTGCTTTGCGTTCATATAGAATATATCATTTTTATGTCAGATGACCATTTTCGACGAAACTGCTGTTTTGTGAGCGAAAAAGTTACCAATATTAAATATTTATTATATGGTAATCTCATCGTTTTGCTAATTACATCTTTAAATAATTTACCAGTTTAAAATTGTAATAACGAAAACACGACCACGTACGATTGTTATTCGGCAGCAGATCTTATCAGTCGAATTCGTCACGAAAAACGCCGAAGAGTTTCGCCCACCATAGAGTCCTTCGATATCTGGCGTTCCGTCAAAATATCCGAACGTAGCCAGCGGGGCCCCATCCATAATGTATTGCCATCGCGAACGTCATACATAAAACATTAACGAGTAAGTTTTTATTTGATTGCGGCATTGGGCACAGCGTCGCGTTTTCGTTTTTCGTCAATTAAAAAAATCCACCAAACATCCAGATTTCAGTGGGAAAGCTCGAGTTTCGTCAGCATCGTTATGCAATTGAACCACCTAACCGTTTTTATCGTCATTGTTTCCCGGAACGGGCGAGGTTTTGATGTGAATCTGGAATTCGCCACGGACGTCGCGTGCTACATGCGCTTCTTTCAAACGCCTTTTTTCACAGCTTTGATAGTTAGCTGAACCAAGAATGACAGTTTTAAATTCGGCACGAGTTATTTGATTCTTGGTTTGGTGAATTCCATAATAATACGAGCTTCGAAGTCCTTTGGAGTTTGAACTGTTCGGTTTGTAGGCTTTATTTGAATCAGTGTTGCGACGGTCGCCCACGCGAGCGGTCGTATAGTTTTATACTAAAGAGTCACAAAGTCATCACGTGCGCGCCCACGTGACGCCTACTGACGCATTGCGTTGCGAAAAAAAAAACCAAATCTCTTTACATAATTCCCATTATAACCTTGAAATTTAATGCCTCTATTAAATTACTACACGTGGGCACCTTAGAACGTTTCCCTCAACTCCCTTTGTTCATTGTATTCGATGGCATTTAAGGTCTTTAAATTGTCGTGCATTTGAATTTAACTAACACAAGCTCGAAACGTTTAAAGTTGCTAATGGAATCTTTCCAGAAATCGCTCGTATCAAACCTTCATTATATACCCAGAAAAAATTATCTAGAGCGACCTACTGACGCTTTATAACGACCATAAAACTGGTCGTAATTGTGCATAATAAACGTTGCGCTGCAAGCTTAGTAATGAACCATTCGGATAATCTCAATAATTCACGTGTCGCGTGTTAGTCGTTAATTAAGCTATTTGTCAGGTGCCAGGACAATTTACATTTCTCCCGGAGTCCCGAGGATCCGCCGTGGGTCGGGAGCATGGAAACGACGTATTATTATCCTTTTAGGGAGGGCGGCATCTCTTAGAGGCGCTTGGTTTCAACCGAACCTTTTATTGGAACCACTTGTGTTTATTTGCACGGACGTCTGAATTGTCCAGTAAATAAGATTAGCAAAATATCTGTGCTATTAGCATAAGGTCTAAGTTCTGGGATTTACGGGAAAATTAATTTGTTATTTTTCAAAACGTTTCGAATTTAGATTTATGAACTAGAACACAATGTATAGCGTTCAGTTTTCAATCTCTGTAGTGTGACGACGAGTAAAGTATCATTGACAATAACTTTGTATTGATAGGAGATAAATTAACATGTAGGTACTGGTACGTCTTGTCAGACAGAAGTATAAAAATGTCGTGGAAGCAACACAATTCATGGGAACTCGTTCTGGTCACCGACAGGCCATCAAGTTTGTTTAGTTCGCAGGTGAAATGTATTGACAACTGGTCTTCCTTGATGCATATCGGCGTGATGGTATCGTCGTCGCGGCGCTTCAGTCGGCTCCTGTTACCCTCGGACCCGTTGCATTGTGGAGATCGCAGATAAGGCTTGTTTATTTAGCACTAAAATTTATTCAGCCATGAGAGGCCATTAAGAAAAGAAATATTAACATCTGGACAGGTTTACGTTCATAGCAGAGTTATGTGATTTTTTCACGTACCCTAATCTATAAAATGTTAATATTTAATAAATAAATTCATATTTATACTGCTGCCTACGCTGGTGGCGATAACTTCGATCTCGACGGAGTAAGGTCGCGTTCGAGGGTAATTGAACGTTGCTAACACTTCGTAATGTTTCTCAATGAACTTCATAAATCAAGGTCAAGTTAGCGCCTACAAAATGATAGTCTACGCGGGCAACATTCGATAAATGGTAATAGGCGAGCAGGAAACTTATGGAAGTTGCTCGGCTGACACAATAAATTAAGGGCATAGCTGGACGGCCATTCATAAAGTAATCGCGCTTGTTTATGAATGAAACGGTAACTAGCCTATAAACGTGCAATTATCGGCACCATTGGTATTGATAGCAATTCGATATCATTAAATTTGCATGTGACACTGCGTTTAATTTTATAACTATACACTGAACACCTAAAAGGTATCGCTCTATTGAATCAAGTATTGCCCATTGTTCTATGGATTGGGCATTGTTACTTCTAGATCCTATTGTTAAGTGTAAGATTGGGTTGTTTAATTCGATCCTCTTCAAACATAAAATATAAAAGGTACCATCTAAATCTCGTTACTTATTTATAATTTTAAATCTCAGTGTTGGACCCATTACATTATTTTTAATAAAAAATTTTGGTAAGTGCTTTATGGCAAGTATCAGTTTTTTTTTTCGAAAAATAATTAAGTTATCGTATCATTTAATTATATTTTGTAAAACCTTTCGAAAATCGCTGTTATATCTTGTACCTTTCACAAAACACTTTTATATTAAATGCGCTAAAGTTGTTATTCTTGGACGCAATCCACTTGCTACCGGAGTTACGATAATGCTCTGGTTCCAGTGGTCGGTAATTATTATTTAAGTGTCGGTTAAATTAATCTGTCCAGCCATTACTCAGCTTCTACTAAACTACTGGCTGCTACTTCGTTGCCATATTTACCACTTTTTGGTTTTGCATTCATATTTATAACAGTATAGGATTCATACAATTAAAAATTTGCCTCGCATCTGCAAACTCTAAAGATCTTTTTATATCTTTTTCATAAGCGTTCGTCAGATCAGAATTTGGTTGAATTTCATTGCATGCAATTTACATATAGTACCGCTATTCAAGGAAAGATCCGCCGACTGGTTCATACTGAATTATTATCTTTTTTTCTGTAATCAAGTTTTCGGTCGCGTCAGACGAGCTCAAAACAAACAAGCAGAATAAGCTGGCTATTTTAACTCTGCAGTTTGTTCAAAACACATTGGACCTTAAGCATTCCTCGGGATTGGTTTTTTGGGTTTTCGATCCGCAAATGTGTTCAATGTCGATCCTTTCGTGTATTAATCGTGATTAAGCGCGGCTTCCGATCTTGTAGTGAGAGATAATGAAGCCTGACGAGTACTTTCACTTTTTGATCATTACGGGTATCTCGATTGATTTAATGGGAATCTGGGATTGGCGAACTCGTACAAGATTCGTTCTGCGATTTTTGATAATTAAAGAATTGCGAGAAATCTTGGTTATCGTTGATAACTTAACCCTTGGATTTTTTCACAAAATCAATAAATTACTCTTTCCCCATTTAACTTTTTAATATTGATTTTTATTTGCCCAGTTGTAGTATATCTTCAACGTAAAGTAATTTAAGTATCATTAACTTTCTGATCGGACGTGATACACGTAACATCCTCGCATTCCGGGTAGGATGACGTAAGGATAGTTGAAATGGCAAACAAAGCCACGTGGCCCGTACACTTGGGCAGGCAGAAGGCTCGTTTAGACCATTTACGATTAATCCACTCGACAACTGCTCGCAAATATGGCAACCTGGCCTTTCATAACCTGTTTTTGGGGTTTCCTCGGACCCTGATGCTATATATTGTATTTGTATTACAGCACGTGCTTCATTAGTGTTCAAATTTGAATCCTTAATATGGAAGGTGTTGAGCATGAACAATTGTTGATTTTATAGTTTAATTTTGATTTACATTATTCATGACCTGCTTGTTGTGCTGTTAAATAGAATGATGTATAAAAACATATTCTATATCTGGACATCTGGCTGTCTAGCTGTGATTGACAAATATACTAGAACAAGATTTTTTTATATTATAAGTTTTTTCATAACACAACCCCAATGCTAGCGAGGAACAGGAAATTCTTATGTGGAAGACGAAGGACTGCGTAATTGCTCGTTACTCTGTCATAGAAAAACTAATAAATATAATATTCCAGATATGTTTTTCAAATACAGCCATACATATAAATTTATATAATTTGCACATTAATTTTTATTGTCAAGTTATTGCATCCATTTTCGTATTATATCTATCGTTAGTGGAGTGTTATTAATTTGTACATGTTTATGAAAAATATGCAATATTTGCGTATTCAAATGCTCGTTAGTCGTTAGACATGGCAACTCCTGCACTTATATCTGCGATGGCAGCCACTCCTATAATCCTATCCTCGTGTCTGCGTCTCATTATCATAGGAATTGCGGTTTGTAAAGCGACGATAATGGTTATCTCCCCGGGGCGCCAGTGAAAGTAGACATCAGAAAAGGGCCCAAATAAGTCAAGAAATTCGTTTTGCCGCCCATAACTTCAAAATTACAGTCGAATATAATCGTTAATAATGCGTTACTTGGAGCACCAGAAAAAATGTTCCATTGTCAAGTGTAGATGATTTGCAATCTTTTAGAATGGCAACTGTATACGGTGTATCTACAAAGTAAGATTGTAATGCTCAGTAATTTAATATTTTAGCTATTTAAGTTCTAGTATTCGTGTCATCAGAAGGTGATTGTTAATAACATCTTGATACGAATGTGTGGCGAGCAAGTGTCGATAATTATTCAGGCTTGGCTCGTAAGTTAAACCCATGTTAAACGACTTCAATTTAACGCCGTAGGCGCACTTTGCATTCATTAGCCGTCGTGTATTTGTTTTAATGTGGATTTGCTTTTAGAATTAAATGTACATTAGTTTTTCTGTACCGTTAATTCGATTCTGATTAAATTGGTACAATTTTTATGATACTACCATGTGATTTGCTGGTTAGTTTGATAAAATTAATAAGAGGAAACATTTTAAGGAAGAGAAATGTGCTTAAACTATTACTTATATTATTTATTCTTCTTATATTTCACTGAATAACAACATTTTGCAATCATCACCAAAAATTATTCCGTAATTGTTATTATCAATATTTTTATTGTTGTCGATACCTTTATACCATTTATATTAGCTTTCCTCATACGCCTTTCCTCCTGTCTGGTGTTTTTGAAGTACTTCTCATTAGTGATTTATATGGATCGGATTACGCGTAACACGTACGATATCTCGCGACTGGGTTCAGTTTTTCGGGAGGAATTCTCAGGGACGGGCCGGCGCTACGTGTTTCAGAGGTTGAGTTAAACAAGTGGCTTGCAATTAAGCCCTGTTTACCGGGCATTAATTTTTGGCAATAAAAGACAAGCACTCTCGAAATGTTCGGCACGCACGCGCTGTCGGATGCTCCGTGGGAAGAGCGGTCGCTTTGTAGTCCATTGTAGTTGCAATTAGCGATTTTTTTCCGCCCCATGTCACAAGTCGCACTTGTCGGAGAAATGTCGCATCTCTTAATGCGTTGTACTCAAATTGTTTTTTATCATTTCTCTCTGAATCATAACTTCAACGGACACTTATTTCTCTTCTCCTTTTGCATCGAGACAAATTATGTAATGATTATTATATTATTATAACGATTCGCGATGATCAAATTATATTTTTTAACGCGATTCATAAGTGGTTATTCACGCATGAGTGATTTGACTGACATTTTTCATCGCCAGCGTTTTAAATTTCTTTTGCCGTTTTTATTGTAAGTATTTGTAGGACGATACGGTTTTTAAAATATTTCAACATTCATTTTAACTATAATTTTCATTTTAATGATACATACTTATTTAAAAAAAAATCTGAAATAAGTCGTTTAAATGAAGATAAATGCCTCGTATTTCTTGTAACTGCGCTTAAGTAATTTAATATGAAAAATAATAAAAAAATATATGAAGAATTTAAAGTTTTCGACACATTTTAATTGACATCGGCTTAAAAATATATCGGTCGTACTTGCGTTTCAAAGTCACCACTCATTTAAATCAGGTTTAGGCTATTTCATGAAACACAATAATAAATATATTCATATATTTCGACTTAATTTACTACGTCAAATAATAAAAGTAGGTCATACATTTTTAAATGACATTTTTTTATTGTAGGACCATTCATTTTATATAAAATGTTTCTTGTTTACGTAGTTTTATTTAATAAATATGTGCATAAAAAAATCGTAAGTGAAAAAGCACATTCGTATATATAAATAATATTTTAATAAAAATATATCTATGGCAACTGAAATTATTCAATTATTTAAGTAACAAAATGAGGTTTCAATATAATTAATAGAGAATTTTTTAAAGACTGTTAGTGTTATAAAGGTATTATATTTAGTTATTTTGTTTCTATTATAAGTCTAATTGGTTTTGGTAAAAAATTCTCAAGATGTATGAAGACTGGTGATTGAGGTATTCGATTCTTTATATTATGATATCAATCGATTAAGATTTTGTGTTATCAGAATACCGCATTGCTTGTATCTTCATAAAGTATCGATTTATCGAATTACGCATGTAAAGTAATAATGACGCATTTGTAGAATAGGTATAGTGTAAAGATAAAAATCGATAAAAATCTATTTTTTTTCTGTTACGTAGTTGTTATTTATTTTTAACAACTAGCATCAGTAATGTGTGAAAACTAACTAACATTTTGTTTTTGTTATGAGTTAGTATTGATATAGTTTTTGCCTAAGGGTCACCTAAAGTTCAGGTAACTTAAATCGTTTATCTTAATTTTTTCATACAATTATTTTAATGAGTCACAAAGAAACAAAACGATAGAACCTTTTTGAAACGATTTACCGTAAAAGTTCCGAAGGCATTTAATGTTCTAAAATACATTATTTATCTTAAAAAATTTAGTTAAATAGCTAGTTAATTAATTTAATTACAATTTATTTAATTTTTCCGTATTATATCGCATTTATATTCAACGAAGGGTCACTTACGTCGTCTGATTACATGCATGGTTTTCCATACAAAAATGACACAATAGTTGTTCGAAGATCGACAAGGAAACAACACGATAGCAGAGATAGTATCATTCGTAACATTTCCGAGAATGTTTAATATTTTAAAATGTATCATCGGCTATCTCCTCCGGTTCTAAGATGATTATCTTGTTTATAGAGCTATTAGCTCCAGTTATCGGGTCCCGTATCTGAGTAAAAAGTGCCGTTTTCATCGCCAGACGATCCTAGCGCCAGCGCAGCGTTACGATCTTAAATGGGGGTTGACTAGATTGTGTTTAATTTTTTTTTGTGTTTTTTTTTTATTATACATTTACAAATAATAAATATAATATATTATGCTTATACTTAATAAATGATGTTTGATTTGGTATATTATATCTTCCCATGACATCAATTGATATCTAATCTTGCAAGCGATCTGTTTTTCAGTACTAAATTAACGTTTTAAAATTTTATTTACTTTTAAATAAAAAAAATTAAATATATAATATTATAATTCTTAGAATATACTTTTATTGTACACCACAAACAATAAATTTTTACACGGAACAAAAACAATAAATTAAAATGTACAAAAAGGCGGTCTTATCGCTAAGTAGCGATTTCTGCCAGAC
>DVVJ01002251.1:0-10006 GCA_018234505.1 Junonia neildi neildi
GCCATCGGTCCTGCGACAGACGTGGCCGGCCCATTGCCACTTCAGCTTGCTGATTTTACCTTTCAGCTAAATATTTTATGTATGCGGATGTAGTTAAATTTGGTTAGTATAACAATTAATTTGTCGATAAATGTACAAGGAGTAACCCTCCGACCGCATCTCTACGGGTATCAAGAAATTGTAGAAGTATTTTAAGTAAATTTTGTCACTTGAAATATAGAATAATTTAAATTGTACTCTTAGATTTGTATAGACGCTGATATGATAGTAAAGGGATTGCAAAAGCTGGGTTTTCCAAGCAAAATTACAGTTATTTCATATGTATTTTGAAGTTTTTATTTTGATCGGCATTCTCTATTATTTTTTTCATTTACAACGTTTGAGTGATGTCGTTTGACGCTAAAAAGTGGACGATAAGTGACGGTCATTGGAAACCACAGCTTAAAAGTGTTATCTAAAGTGAGTTCAGTAACAAAAAGATGGAGCAACTTTTATAATACAAATAGTAATAGTATGGATTATTGTTATCAAAATGCAATTCTACGTTATATAAGAAATATCATGTAATATTTATCATAAAAAGTTACCACTGTATCATTTGAATCGAAAAAGCAAATCACAGCTTTTTCTGAAACTGCAAACAATATACTTAAAGAATTCGTAACGGTTTACGTTATAAATATAACTTTAACTGTCGTTTCATTTTTCATAAGACCGGTCAAGAGTGTGTCGTATACGCACACCAAGGGTTCCGTACCTTCGTAAAAGACATAATCACCTTTTAATCTACTTTGTAAAAGAAACAAACATGTTGATTAATATCGGCATAATTGTTATTTTTAGGATTTGCACGGCAACAATTTTGTAGTTCGCCATCTTGAATTTTATATGTAGTTATTTTATTGTCGGTTGCATTTACGCATCCCGCATGCGCCCAGAAAGCCAAACTACCTAATTGTAGGTACGAGTATTGTAGCCGCAACAGTAAATAAAAATGCATTTTGTAGAAATGTTAACTCTACCTTATTATCCTAATCCACTAATACCATCTAATGCCGTGGTTCGTGAAGTATAGTCCGCTGACAGACAGAGAAACAGTTGAAAAATAGGGTCTAGTTACCACCTTCTGGGAACGGAACCCTAAAAAAAAACGGTTATGGAGAAATGCGATACACCTGCCGTTCAAACGGCCTCCTCGCGACGGGAGGGATGCACGTATTTAATTTTTATTATGCTTTTACTTGTTATCTAAGCAATTTGTTTGCATATTAAAGTAACTCGTTAATGGACAATTATCATAGTTGTCTTTTAATCTGAAAATATTTCCAACAGCTGTCAATTAGAGAAATTTTTTTATGGGTATCGATTTAATTGATTGCTACCTTCTTTACCTCAATAGGCTTTGATTTATGAAACTGATTAAAATTAGATGTGTAAACTTTTTTAATCTATTAAGTAGGTAGGTACACGTCTTACTCTTTAGGTATTATTTTTTGACATTTTTTATTTCTTCAAACTTCATTTAGTGGAGTAGCCATAAAATCGTAAAATAGTTGTAATAATCCTAAATTTGCACATTCATATTTGTGTTTCACAATATATAATTTTTCATAAAAAATCTAGATTAAGTTAATTCCCATTAGTGGAGCACTAAAGTTAAACTTTAAATATATAGCGTACAATCTATCAACCTTATATCTAGACATACTAGGGCATACCAAACATGGCCTTGCGTTTCGACACTACGCCGCATTCCTGCGCCCGCGCCGAATTAAACTTGTCTCCTACCTTTAATGTTTATGTCCGACAGAACAAAGAGAATTCAGGAACATTATTTATTATATTATAGTCCTGTCATAAAACTGCCTATCATATTTTTAAAACGTGGAGCCGACTTTATTTAAGACAGAATCTGGACTTTTCACTTTGTTTGCAGTCTTAAGAAAACGGAAAAAATAAAACATTATTATTATTATTATATAAAAAAAGGCGAATACACATACAATACAACACAATCCATATATTAGACATATCAAATAATCCGAAAAAAATAGCTTGAAATTTAAATCTTGACACATAATTACACAAAATCAAAAATTGTTCACCAACCAAACAGAGCTAGTTGCCCATCTCCTTTGCCTATCGTTAGTAAAAACAAATATCAATCTCAAATTTATTGTGCCTTAAGACGTTTAATCAGAGCCTCCGTCATTCCCCCTAACATAACGCGAAACCTGACATCTGTGTGTTAAGAGAGCAATAACTCTGAACTCAGCATGTTATGAATACGCGCGCCCCCTCTTAAATACTCCATATTTTATAAGCATATTTATATACTCACCTATCGTTAATAAAATAAATATTAATCTTATATTTATGGTGCCTTAAGACGTTTAATCAGAGCCTCCGTCATTCCCTCTAACGTGGCATCTATTTGTTGAGAGAGCAATAACTCTTCGAACTCAGGCGCAGCAGGTTATGAATACGCGCGCCCTCTTAAATAGATCGTAGTATCTTACGTTTATCTCCGCTAATGCCATACTACCATATTTATATACTGGTAACATCCGGGGTATAATTGCGATTATAGCTCCTTGTATACCATTCAGATGTTCTTTTTGTTTTTTCTTTAGGTCTGGATTTCATTTTTAGAACCAGTTGGCTAGAGCTTGATTTAGCTTTATTAAATTCAATGTGAAGTATAAGATGACTTAAATGATATTTTCAGAACGTTCAATTACTTGGAAACTTATCCATTGATTTAAGCGTTGTATCTTCTTCCATTATTTCTAAATAGCGACCACATGAGGGGGTTTTTGGGAGCGAAAAATCAATCTAGCTTATTGTTCGAAGAAAAGTGTTGTTTCTTTTTATTTTCAGTCCAAAAATAAAAATTACGTATGAATTAAATTACCTAAAATTTAACTTACTTACTAAAATTTACTTATACATTAAATTTTGACAACAATATCTGTGAATTAATCTTCAAAGATATTTTTTAACCTTCTTTTCAAAATTAAAGTGCTATCTGGAAATGATGTCGTTTCGGTTATGGATTAAAAGCGAAATCAATTTACTAGAACACGTCTGACCTATTGACCACGACTCAGACTACCTACACTATTATCTAGATTAAAAGATTTTGTGGCAGATAATTTAATAAAGTATTTTTACTTTGTAGAATATAGCAATAAAATATTTATCTTATTTTTTTATTTATTTAAAATTAAACAGGGATATTGATAATATTATACCTAATATTGGTATATTTAACAATTTCTATATTTAATAATTGATCAAAATATAATTTGAAATAATTATTCTTTTACTATTCTAATCCTAGTTTATGCTTCCTCGCTTTTGACTTACTATGAAATTTCTAGCTCTATAGTCGAATATTCGTGATACATAATTATATGCCGATACTTTATTTCATTTCTTTAGCAAACCTCAGTAGTGACAACCGGTTGAGAAATTGACGTGTAAAAGCTGTTCATAGTTCAGTCTAAGAATTTTTAACAGCAATTTAAGCACATTAATAATGTAATGTAATAACGTAATGCAAATCTTAATTCATATTAATCCAATCGCCGGTCCGTTGCTAATTTGTGTTGATTGCTAATAAATCATACACCCGACTTACTATTCGTATTTGAACACTAACATTACATAAGAGTTATTACGTGATTATGAATAAAGATAACTTTTTTTCTTTATCCTTTTCATAAAAAGAGTTCCGCGAACACCCAAAGCAGTTACGGTCACGACCTCGTTGGCTTTTTCACTTCGTTGTGAAAGAACAGTAGTCATATTTTCAACGGTCAATTTATCCGCGTCACAATTTCCAGCGAAGACACCAACGCCTACCGCTCGAAAGATTATCGCCTGCAGCATTAACTAAAAAGGTATTTTATTCGATTAAATCTTTTGTCAATGTAGATGATGTATTGAGAAACTTAACCAAATACGTTTAATCTTTACGTTTCAACAGCAGCTGATTTACGATCCGTTTTACATTATTTGTGAGTCTTCCACTTTCGTCATTATCATTATCAAGTTCATTTTAATTATGATTTCCAGTTAAAAAACTGATAGCATCTTTATTACTCTTTATAAATCAGTATTGATATGTTCCTCAATGATTTACACGGTCTACTGTATTTATACTTATTTTATCCTCGTTAGACTTAAATACTGAGTGTTTGAAAAATCATCACGTACCTCGTTAGGGCTTGCGTGTTGCGAGTTGGTCTGTTAGCTTCTCACGAAGACGAAATTGATATAAAAGTAATTCCGCCGGCAATTAATGATAAATGAATTTCCCATGCACAGGAACCCGGTAATTATAATACGTGTTCAAATTATGGGATGCCTTTGCTAGTAGTAAGATGTTTTACGCTTCCTGCTTGATGATATTTTATGATCATATTTGTTTTAAAGTGAAAGTATAATATTTATTCTATATTTTTAAATAGGTATATTATAAATCTGAAAAGTTTGTCAAATGTATGAATCACAGCAATCATCAGATTTATTTTTTTGCATTACATACCCTGTTCATTGAGGAAGTTAATTGTCTTTATTATGTTACCCTCTGATGCTCAAGAGCGGAGACCTTAAATATTACAGCTCTTATACCTTTATAACCCGTGCAAGAAGCTAAGGCACATTTAGATATTTGTTTTACATTTCTTGTATTAAACTCTTCTAAAATGTATTGGATTCAAACTTTTGTATAAAACAGTTGGGACTAAAATATTCTAAGTCTTCCGATTCGCGTCCATCTAGGTCAACATTATTAGCGTACTTTATTGCGGTATCGCCGGAGAAAGCTAAAACAAATACGATGTAAATAATACTCGTCACTCACTAATGAAGTCATCCGAACAAAGAGAAGATAACTATTTAGCTTTGTACAGTTATACACTCCTTAAACTATATGATTCCTAAAATATCCATTTCACTTCTACGAACTATAGAAAGTGTTGAAATTTCATTTTCAACGGAAGTATCCTTTTTGACCATGAAACAAATTTTGGCAATTTTACGCACCTAATTGTTTTTGAGATTCAAAATGATTAGTCATCAAGTTGTAAAAAGTTATAACTTCCTATATTTTTTTTTATCGTTTAATATGTAATTTAGGCCTATCATAAGGCAGAGTCTTTTGATAGCAGAAAAATAGATTTATCGATATTTTAGCGTAATTAATGCCTAAAACTATATGTTGTTATTTGCTAGTTTTGCTAGTTTTTTTAGTTTGTTTTGCTCATTTATGTTGAAATAAATTTATACTATGGTTTGAAGTTCTTCAGTTAACCAGAGTCCTTCTCTGGTTAACTGGTTATATTTTATGACTATTGAATATGTAGTTAAAGCGTCGCCTAGTTTAGATATAGTTTTAGATCTAACATAAGTTTTAGATCATGAAGGCAGCATAGCAATGGAATTGAATTAAACATCATGAGTATATTTTTTATATCATCAATTTAGGATTAAACCAGAAATATACTTTTTACTTAGTTCAATATCCGATATAAACTTACACGATTGACTAATGAAATCATTATTAATAACCAATCAATACTAACATTCTAATATGCAAAAGCAATTCCGATAATTCAATGTAAGTATGGCGTGACAAATTAAACGCCTAATAAGTATCTTGCGTAACCCGATATGATTGCATTAAGTCCAATAAAAACGCGTAGGCCCCATTCCATTCCATTATTTCTTTCAAACATTTAATGAGGTGGCCACTATGAATTGAGTTGCTTTTCTAATTGCTTGTTTGTTATTCGCATACGTTTTATTGCCATCTGTGATTGCCTCTAAAGATAAGCGACAGTTGTTAAATGTCTGTATATTGGCTTCTATATTGGTTTTGATAATTTGTATGCATAACGGTTATACAACAAAGGTTTAACAAGATAACGAAGTAACATATTTCGTATAGGTTGCATTCATTGTGGCTACTGACCACCGTATTGCGAATTCTTGTGACATTATAATATCGTCGCGGAGATGTAGAATGCTGATTTAAAATCTTTGTTGTGGTTATTTCCATATGTATAAGTATAAATAACATGACATACAGATGTAAGCATTTAGTTGCTTTAGGTACCTACTTTCGCAACTTGATTATAATTGTAAGCGTTTTAGACAAGAAAGATCGAATCTTAAATGAGAATACGAAACGTTTTAAAGATAGATTGGCTGCAGCCTTGCTGCCTGCATCATAAGCGATTAACAACAAACTATAAATTAAAGAGATAAGAAGCTATAGTAGTTAAAGAAATCACGCAGAAACATGCTAAATAAATTTAAAGTCCGTCCCGCAACATGATGAATCTAACATTATAAATCAAACTAGCTTTTCTGAAATTCCTATATTCACTCATGCGGTCAGGATTTATACAGTATTGCTTTACATTTCCGCCTCTAAAGGTAATGCGTACTGAGATCAAATGCTCTCCGTGGATAATACATCGGCCATGTCCTTTCGAGGATGCTTAATCGATAGCACCGCTGAGGTTATTTAAAACGTTTGTACTGGCGTAGGTGAAACTGAAACTGAAACAATAAATTGCTATTGTAGGCCTAAGATTGTCGATAATTTTGACGTACAGCCCTAGCGCATGTTTTGAACGTATTGTGCTACGCGCTACATGAGATCGAATCACTGTGTTACTAAGTTACCGTATTGAATTTTATTCATTCTATTCTATTCGGGTAATATGTTGTCAACATATTATTTATTATAACGAATTAGTTCAGTTTCGAATATGTGTTACCAATTCTATGGTAAAATACGTGGAGATATTTATTGACTGGTTTCAAAAGAGGCTTATTGACCGAGCTTAAAAATATATGATCATAAATAGTGAGGCTTAACAAAACTATTGCATATTAAAATCTGTTGTGAACATTTTAGTCGTGTATATTTTACGATGATCTCAGAGTTATGGGCGCATTAGAATTTATTATGCTGATCCCGTGGAACATCTGGCTTTGAGATGCGTTTTACAACGGGATAGCATCAATCAAGGTTCTCAATACCGGTATCCTTGTATGTAAATGTGATCCGTCTGTTTGTTTATTCCTGTTTATGCATTCCGACTTCCCACATTGGTATTCCAGTGTCAGATACTTAACATATTAAAGATATCGTGCATAGTTTTATATAAGAGGGATATATAGGATTGTCACAACAATTCTTCAATCTAAATGATATGTCAGACAAGACGTAGGTATTTAAAATATTCACATAATCTTGGTTTCCATTGTAAGGCTTAATATCTACCTCATAATTCAATATATTTCTTAAATTCAATTATCTGTTGTTCCTACGCACGTAAGTAAAAATGTACGCACGCACTTACCCACGCATGTATAGCGTGACGATGTTGATGTTTATTGTGATGCATGAATTGTCTTTATAATTGATTTCACCCTATGATAGTTGTTTATAACTTATCATTTCTGTTATAAATTACTTAATTTGCACGCTAACACTCCGAAACTAATAATAGTGTAAAAGTATCTAGAAGAAAACCTTGGCTAGACAATATGACCTTTGCGCACCGGTGTTATATTCGCATTTAATATCCCCAGTCATATCTGTTCAATGTCATGGAATATAGAATAAAACGATTAGCGTGATATATGCGTTCTCATCTGAAAGTCACAAATATGCCGAGATCGGAAACAGGTTCGAGCAAATTATATTTGTAGATCTTGTGGTTCTTGTGTCTCTTCTCTCAATAAATTATATGCTTTCTAATGCCCTGTTATGCATTGATACATCGCCATATTCAAATGTTAATTTCGTATTACTTAACCTTTATTGATGCGTATTTGTTACAAACGTCATGTAAATGGGCTTTAAAAATTTGTCTCTAAAGTGATATGATCAACGGTTATCTGCTTACGTAATTTTTGATTTATCGTGAAAAACTTGCTTTTTATATATTATGTATGTAGTAAAAGTTTATTTGATTCGCTTTTGGCTATCCGTATATACGATTATGTTAATATCTTCCAGGTGTGTTGCACAACGTTTAACATTTTCATTCATAGTTATCGTGGATCTTCTCGTAAAATTAAATAAAATTTAAATGATTATTGTGATATGCTTGAATAACGAAGACGACCAATGACACAAAAGTGGGAAACTGCATTGGTCTTAAATTACCCTGTACCTATTACAGTTACAAATTCATCTTGTTTTGTTAGAGCCACCACTCACCAGAATCAATTCAAACCTACTTCAGATAAAACTAGATAGACAAAAGCGTCTATAATAAATTTCTTCTTCAGTAACCAAATTATCATACAGCGAGTATTGAAACGGCAGTTATTGCAAAATCACAAACAGATACTAAGATTTTATTACAGAGACAGTTACAAGCGATCAAGACATTAAAGAAAGACTACCAAATTAATAGTCTCAGACAGGAATGGAAATTTATCGTTCGTTTCAGTTCGTAACAAACCCAACTAGCCCATTAAAATCTGATATCATACATTATTTATTTGATTAGTAATTATTATTATATCCGCGAAATAGAACAAACATTAAACTTTAACTGCGTTCTGACGATCATAAATATTATTAAGCGTTTAACTTTGTATCAATAGTTAATGAGGTTTGTGTCTGATGAATAATGATTGGATAGGCATTGATGAATGTGACTTTTATTATTTTTGTCGTTGAAACATTAATTACCGTAAAGTAATAATCAGGGATTAACATGTTTAACTTAGCGTGTTAATAACGTTAAGCCTAAACAATATTGAAGAAAGGAGTATAAGAGGTAAGAGATTAATATTTTTTTATAAAGCAAATGTAGAGCAACGTTTTCAGTTTAATGAAAGCGATCCCTCTATTATTGTTGATATTGGTTCTAAATTTATGGACTTGTGCATTAGTTCCAATGTTAAATCAACTATCACATTCAGTGAACAGGATGAACATGGATGTAATTTTGTTTGAAAATTAACTTGCTCTATGAAACTAATCCATTCTGCATCTAAATTTTCCACAGCCACTTCAACAAATTTTCACATCAGGCATAACATTTAGATGAAGAAGAAATTGAAATAATGAAGTCATGAAAATAATTCATCAGTATAAAATCACAACCGTGCCCATTGATTACTTTCGCAGATATATGAAGGGTAATGTTCTCAATAGCTGGAATTACCGGCCTAATCTATTGAGCGATTAATAAATCGAACCTATAAGTAATAAGTGTGGGTTACATTTCGTGCTTGAATGAAATTACAGACGGGGATACAGTAAACGCTGCAACTGTACATACCCTCACTCAGGATGATATAACACTCATTTAATGTAACCTTTATTCCTATTACAATAAGGAATATGGTTTCTGCTCTGGTTTATTAGTGGTCGTACGTACGTTCTACAAGTTTCTGAGGATAATGAGCGTACTAACTGGAGCTTTGTGCTTAGGAATGCGTTAAATACTTCCCCTGTGAAGACAAAATCTATCGGCTATTAAATAGAATGGTGTGAATACTGTTTATCAGTCCTACCATCTTCGTAGTAGCGTGAATTGAATAATAAGCGGTCTGTTATAATATTAGATACTAAGTATGCACATATAGATAGAGTTATAAATAATTTTTCAAAAGGCCTTTGTCTTGAACTAGATTTTAATATATGTATTTGGATTTAGCCATAAATTAACAATAAATTTTGACGACATTAAGGAATATAAAAATTGTTAAGAAAAAAAAACTTGTCTGTGAATGCATCTTAAAATATCAAGGCTAATAATTCATTTGAATTATATTAACAAAAAAGATGTATCAAATTAATGTATAAATCGAAGCTATTATATCAGTAGTTCTCCTGTATCAAGGATTCTTTCCACATATGGTGTTTCAAACATATATTTTTATTTTATCCTACTAATATTATAATTGCGAAAGTTTGTGAGTGTGTGTGTATGTTTGTTACTTCTTCACGCTCAAACGGCTG
>DVVJ01002252.1:0-10005 GCA_018234505.1 Junonia neildi neildi
AATTTGGCATGAAGCAATGTTTTATAGCACACATAAAGGAAAAATTCCGAAAACCTTAAATTTTACGGAACCCTCGGGGCGCGAGTCCGACTCGCACTTGGCCGGTTTTATTTTATAAATTTTCAATAGTAAGTAGTTGACTTATACATATGCAATAAATCATTCAGTATAAAACGTGTTTAAAATTAAAAATAATATACCTATGTTTTCAATTAAGAGAGAGCACCGCACCGAGCGAGATACATTTAGCACGCAATTAACACTCTTTTTGTTAATTTTCGTCGCGTTTCACCGAAAAAGATCGATAGCGACAAATTAATTGTATCCAATCACGGAATTAAGACAAACGACGGTATATATACTCGATTTGCTTGAATTAACCTGGGACGTTGTACGATTTATTACGAACATATAGCCTGGGTTAGGAATATTTAAATTCGTCGGTCTTGTTTAAATACGATTATACAAGTACCTTTTTTTTTGTAAAAAACACGTGTAATACTTGTTTGATTTCGATGAGATATGTTTCGGTACATTAAAATATTAATAATTAATAATCAGTGATTGATTAATTAATCACAATAATAAGTGCAAAATTAATTATAATTAAAAGAACAAAATCGACATCAAACCAAAAAATGCAGCGAACTGAACCTAGTGCCTTATGTATTAAGAAGTACTGATAAAAGTGCGGAAAAATAAAATCGTTCCCATAGTTTCCGTTCACAACTGATAACAAATAATCCTAAGTTTTTAAGAAATGATAACCCTTTCTATATAAGTTGCAACTTCTAAGAATAATTGCATATCTAATCTTCTTTAGTTTATGCCTTTGTTACATCGTTAAATCCTTAAATATTATCTGTATTCTTTCAAATTATATCTCACTAATTAGGTGTGAATTTGAGGTAATTTTTAAAAGACTTCATATAAGGAAGAAATTGGAAGAGATTTGATGGAGGGAATTTTTTTACTAATTTATTTTTTAATAAATTGTACACCTACCCAATTTGAATTTTGTATATTTCTTATTTTTGAAAAACATAAATACACATTGGATGTGGACATGTTTTGTATGTTAATAGACAATTTATCTAAGAATGTTACACACTTCAATATATCATTTTAGGTGTCAAAGAAGGATTTTAATCTTGTGATAGTGAAATTTATGGTCTAAGAAGTGAAATCTGAAGATGTTTCTAACTCCATTTGCTCTATGATATAATTTTATTGTCGATAATTATTCAGTTTCTTTTGCCTATTGTCAGATTTTAATAACTATTGAAATAAAATAACACTCATCGTTTCTTTTTTGCTATCAAAGTATTTTTTTTAATTAATAACGATATTTATTATTTGCAAGCTAATGAGTAATCTGCTAATTGGTTACAAAAACATTTCGAGTACCACATTATATTCTCTTAAATAAATATCTGACTGTATTTGGTAAGAAATAATACTTTATTCAAAATGCTTTTACACAAACAACGTATTGTATTGTCAATAAATTGTCAAGTTGTAACTTGACAATTTTGTATATGATATATACGATGCAAATTGTCCATTTTATTCGTTGTAAAATAAACTCTACACGCTGGTTATAAGATGCATAGTCGCATAAACTATTTACAATTCAATGTATGAATAAGCAAGTGATTGTACGTAGAAAACACGACTTTTCCATTTTTCTCCCACTGCGTGAAGTCCCAGTTTTCGGCTTTGAAAAACATTAGGCTTTTTACAGATAGTGCATTTTCAGGCACGTAGTTGCTCATATATTGAAGACTCCTGTATATGTGTTATACACGTTGTTAAATATATAGATTGAACTAGCATTACTTAATCTACAACATACCTATAGTTTTAAGCATTTGACATTATTCTTTATAAGTCTAGTGTGAATTGCGGAGACTTAAAATGTATAATCTATAATGCAGTTTAAACGCGGTTAAGACGTGAGCGTTTTAATGAATGCGTGCTCTATTAGCCGTTCTCAAAAACGCACAATCTGTAGATAGCCTTAGGAAGCAACGAAACATAGAAAATTTAAAATTTTATTCGTGATGAAAGTTTTACTTTGAACACGGCGTCTGTGAAATTCAAGCGTTTTGTGACTTTTACGATCGCATAAACGTGATTTATGTAAATGACACGTCAGCCACTCAAGTCTCTCGAATTGTATAATTGAGTTTCGAATTGATAAAATTGTGATTCATGACGTCATTTGAATAATGTTTCGTCTTTAGCCAAATAATCGATGTGTTTATATGTACCATGTTATGAAAATATTAAGTAATTGTGTTTCCTGATATGTTTTGAATAATGACATCAAAAATAACAAGAGTGTTATTTTAACATGAGTATTATTTTTTAATCAATGTTAAAAAAAGTATGAATTAATATTTCTTATTGGGGTTGTAGACTTGTGGAGTCTTAGAAAGAATTAATGTAATTAATTATCATCAAATTAATTTCCTTTTAAATCAAAACATAATTAATTAATATATTTTTTTATAAATAAAGCCCGTAAAATTAAATTTTATGTGAAACAATTACAATTTTCATATAATTACTGCAACCTGAACGAGGCTGACAAAGTAAGTAGCGGCATCTATGAAACAATAGTAGCTTATAATGAAACAATTAAGCTCACTGGTAATATAAGTTCGTAATTTTAATTGAAACTGTTATTTTTACTAAAGTTAAATTAATATTTGTGTTTATACGTGTATTTTTTTAATTAATTAATGTAATCAATCTAACTCAAAATATATTAATCAAAAGAATTAATTGGTGATTAATATAATGAGTGTTGAATAAAACAAAATTATGCTATATTTTTGTATCACATGTCGTATCATTATAAATTTACAGTATTTTAATAAATTTTTCATTAATTGAGCTTTTCCATAATCATCTTGATATAAAAAAATTATCACCGAATATTGTTATGTATTATAGAAATTACAAGATAAAATATTAATATTTGAACAAAATGATATTAAAAACAAGCTTCATTTTACAACACTTTTAAATCATATTCATTGAAAACGGTACTTGTTGCGTTAAATAAGGCTATAATATTTTTTGTAAAAGAACTTACTTATTTCGCTACTTCTCACTAGATGGCTCTGCAAGTTCTTAAAGTTGGCTAGAGCTTACAAGGGGTGCGGGCGGAGAGGGAGGGGATACTTGCGCGTCCCCACTGCCACTTCCACGAGTCAAACGCTACGCTTGACAGTCACAACGAAACCGCGCCGCGGAGAGGACGTATCACACCACGCGTCACTCTCTCACACACGCAATAAATTCTTAATAACAGAAAACTGTCAAACTATCAACCTGTACATGTGTGCTGTATTCAAGTTCAATAGCACATATCAACAACTTTCCGTGAATTTAATGAAGGACTTTCGTGAAGTGAAATGCTCGCAAGTTTTTCTTTAACGCTAAACTGTGCTACGTACTTTGTTTCGGAAATGGTGATATCGACCCACGGGGAGTGTTTATGAGACGTTCTATAGTGAAATGAAATATCTGTGATAATGTTTGCTGTAACGGCTGTGTTCTGCGCGCTCCTGCACGTCGGGTGGACAGTGTTGCCCTACGGCTCGGACAAGTGCATTCGAGTTACCGACAGGGACTCTGAAAGTAGCGTCATCTGTAAGATTCGCACTTTAGATGGAGATGGAAGCAGCATATCATCAGTACACTCGGAAACGAGTCGCCTGGCTATCGAATGCAACCACCTTTTGTTATTCGAAAGTTCACTACGGGCGCATTACTTCAGCCCCGTCGTGAGTCTCACGGATCTTTCTATAAGTAATTGCAAACTACTTAATGTTCCGGATAATACTTTTCAAGATCTGAATAAATTAAGGCGACTAAAACTTCGCTCAAAGAACTCGGAGTGGAGTCCTACCAAGAACTTGGAATTAACTTTGAAGTCTTTCAATGGATTATCGGAACTGCAGTCGTTAGATCTCGCTCAAAATAACATCAAGTTCGTTCCTTCCGGAGTATTTTGTTCTCTTGAAAACTTGAATACATTGAATTTAACCCGGAATAGAATAAGAACCGTCGGTCAAATTGGTTTCGGCCCTGGATGTGGTTCAAGTCTCCATACTTTAGACTTGAGTCATAATGAAATCAAAACACTATCAGAGGATTCGGAATTATTAAAATTAAGAAGTTTACAACAGTTATACTTGCAACATAATAATATCACCGACATATCAAGTGAAGCTTTCAACGGCCTTGTTTCATTGAGGGTTCTAAACATATCACACAATCGTTTACATACATTACCGGAAGGCATATTTGCTTATTCTAGAGAATTGAGGGAAGTTTACCTAAATGATAACTCCCTGTTTGAACTCGCCAGAGGCATTTTCCATCGCCTAGAACAGCTGATTGTTTTGGACTTATCGAGTAATCAACTCGCTAGTAATCACGTTGATCACGGAACATTCCTTGGATTAGTGAGACTAATTGTCTTGAATTTATCGAATAACGCCTTAACGAGAATTGATGGAAAGACATTTAAAGACTTATTTGTCTTACAAATTTTAAACTTGAAGAATAACTCGATTGGATACATTGAAGAGAACGCTTTCTTGCCATTATATAATCTTCACACATTAAATTTAGCTGAGAACCGACTACATACAATAGATGAAAATTTATTCAATGGATTATACGTGCTAAGCAAATTGACACTTAATAACAATTTGCTGGTCAATATCGATAGAAAAGCATTTAAAAATTGCTCCGATCTTAAAGAATTAGATTTGAGTTCCAATCAATTATTAGAAGTCCCGGATGCATTGTGGGAGCTTCCGCTCTTAAAAACTTTAGACTTGGGAGAAAATCAGATATCGGATTTTAGAAACGGTTCATTTAAAAATCTTAACCAATTAACGGGATTGAGATTAATTGACAATCAAATTGGCAATTTGAGCGTTGGGATGTTTTGGGACTTACCGAACTTGCAAGTTCTAAATATAGCAAAGAATAAGATACAATCAATAGAGAGAGGAACGTTTACAAGAAATACACAGCTGGAGGCAATAAGATTGGATGGAAACTTCTTGTCGGACATCAATGGTGTCTTTTCAACGCTTGCAAGTCTTTTGTGGCTCAATCTTTCAGAAAATCATCTAGTGTGGTTTGATTATGCGTTTGTGCCTAGTAATTTAAAGTGGTTGGATGTGCACGGTAATTTCATTGAACACTTGGGTAACTATTACAAGTTACAGGACGAGATTCGTATAAAGACGCTGGACG
Organism: Junonia neildi neildi; assembly: GCA_018234505.1. Taxonomy (NCBI): domain Eukaryota; kingdom Metazoa; phylum Arthropoda; class Insecta; order Lepidoptera; family Nymphalidae; genus Junonia; species Junonia neildi. Next base: position 5,287 of record DVVJ01002252.1, read on the forward strand.
TTAGCCATAATAGGATAGTGGAAATTTCTTCTATGGCGATTCCTAATAGTGTAGAACTGTTGTTTATAAATAATAACTTTTTAAATAATATCCATGTGAACACGTTTTTCGACAAAAAGAATTTGACGCGAGTGGACATGTACGCGAACGAACTCGTACATTTAGAACTAAATAGTTTGCGTCTGTCAACTGTGCCGACAAACAAAACTTTACCTGAGTTTTATATTGGTGGTAATCCGTTTCAGTGTGACTGTACAATGGAGTGGTTGCCAATAATAAACAATATGACTGCCATGAGGCAGTACCCGCGAGTGATGGACTTAGAAAATGTTTTGTGTAAAATGACAAATACTCGTAGTGGAACGCATGTGCCCTTAACTAACCTTAAGACATCGGACTTTTTGTGTGAGTATGAGACTCATTGTTTTGCTATCTGTCATTGCTGCGATTACGACGCGTGTGACTGTGAAATGACCTGTCCACAAAACTGTACCTGCTATCACGACCCGTTATGGAACACTAACGTCGTTGATTGTTCCGGACAATCGTCTATGGAAATACCACACAAGATACCCATGGATGCGACCAAAGTATTTTTAGACGGTAATAATATAAGAGAGCTACAAGACCACGTTTTCATCGGACGACAAAAGATGCGGTCCCTCTATGTGAATAATAGCAATGTAGATAGTATACAAAATAGAACGTTTGCTGGCCTTAATGCTTTACAAATACTGCATTTGGGTAACAATAAATTAAAAGAATTAAAGGGATTCGAATTTCATCAATTAACTAGTTTAAAAGAATTATTTTTACAAAATAACCTAATAAGCCATATCGCAAACATATCATTTTTATCATTGAAATCATTAGAAATTTTACGCCTAGATGGCAATAGATTAGTCGATTTCGGCGTATGGAGTTTCAATAATAATCCTAACCTAAAAGCGGTGTCGCTGGGTAATAATTTGTGGTCATGCAAATGTCGTTACCTGCAAGAGTTAACTTCTTATTTGGCTGAGAATGCACAAAAAATCATTGACATAACCGACGTATGGTGTTGGAACGGTGACGCGAAGCCGCCACAGAAAAAAGAGCTTAATTTGAATGGAACTGCCTGCAGCGATTATTATGCCGATAATTCAGTCATCGGAAACATGTTGGTGTCGAACTACGTTCCCATGATGGTCTCGACTCTTACCGGCCTTATGTTAATTTTATTGGTACTTGTTCTACTATTTCTTTTTAGAGACTCGTTGCGTGTATGGCTTTATACAAACTGTGGCATCCGAGTTTTTTCATTCTCGGGTGCTTTTGAAGAAAGCGAAAAACTATATGATGCATATGTTTGCTATAGCCCTAAAGATGAAGAATTCGTAATACAGTCTTTAGCTACTGAATTAGAAAATGGCAATCCTTCTTATCATCTCTGCCTCCATTATAGAGATATTCCACATCACGGAGCTCAGTATATGCAATGTGCTCCGCCAGTAGTAGAGGCCGCTGAGGCATCTAAAAGAATAGTATTGGTGCTTACAAGAAATTTTATGCAAACTGAATGGTCGAGATATGAATTCCGACAAGGACTACACGAGGCATTAAAAGGATGCATATATAAATTAGTCTTAATAGAAGAATGTTCCGTTGTACGAGACGCTATGTGTGATCCAGACTTGCGCCCGTATCTCAAGACAAGCTCTCGATTAAGATGGGGTGAAAAAAGATTTTGGGAACGTCTCAGGTATATGATGCCAGATACATCGCATTCAAATCACAAAACGAGATCTCACAACTATAGAAAGAATATAAATACATATACGTTAGATTCCTCCGTACCTAATGGAGGAAATCGAACGTTAAGTTATCCCGACAAGTCACCAGTGTTGGGTAACACAGGACAGGGAGCGAGTGCACCTCCCGATTACAACACAGAAGTGCGGCAGTCTCCATCGGCTGTAAGACAAACACAAGGAGTCGCTTACGGTCCAGATGGGAGGCCAATATCAGATCACATATATTCATCGATAGATTCTGATTACTCATCCTTAGAACAAGGTATGGCGCCCGGCAGGCGACGAGAGCTCCGACAATGGCCACCGCCGCCGCCTCTCGTGGACACGGGCAACGCCGTGCAAGCTTACCTAGTCTAGATGGGCCCTAGCCCACTTCCAGTCACAATGTACATACTTATGTAGATGTTAGCCTTAGTATGCTGTAAATATTGTAATTATTAGTCTTAAGTGCTATACCAAAATTTTATGTAAGTGAACTTACTATTGCCTGTTTGTTATCCTGTGTATAGGTTTCGTATTAAAATTTTAAAGACTGCTGTAGCAAATAAATATTGTAAATAGCGAAAAACAAGTGATCATACTATATAAATATCATTAATATGGCGTTATTTATACACTATAAAAATAAAGTGATGAATATTTATAAATATATGTTTTTCATTGAGTATCCCTATATTCAAAATATAATAATACAAAACATTAACAATTGAGATTGAATTTCATAAATTTTAGACAACAGTAACAGTAAAGTCAACAATAATAATACATATTTCAAAAAACTTTAATCAGAAAATGAAACTATAATAACAATAATTAAATAATTTTATATAGCTAGTATTTTTTAAAGAATATGTCTGACTTTTTTATTTTAATAATGTTTAAACAAGTTATTTTGCTCACATTAAGCTATATACATTTCGATATACAAGTAAATTTCAATAGGTAGAATTGAGAATAGACATAGCATTACTAAATAATAAAAAAAGCGTAATATTGATGAACCATATAACTACTTTAAATGTATAAAAAACTTTCAGAGCATTTCACGCCATAAATCATAATAGGGTTTATATTAACACAAAATTGGGGTTTGCGACTAAATCATATACATTGGTTCTTACCGAAAATTAAAATTAGCAAAAACATGTTAATTTCTAATTTGTTATTTTTAAGAATATTTTTTACTATTTCATTAAAAATGTATTTTTACCGTAGCCTGATACTAATTACTTAAACAATCCATTAGAGTAACCTAATTATTATTTTCCAATCAAAGAAATTAACTCGGTTCCAAAGTAATTATATAATTAAGTATATCCGACAATTTCAAGGTTTCCGAAGTAAATCATGATGACAATCGCTTTATTTGATTACAATCAACTCTTAATTAGTTGGCTGACAAAAATAAAATAGTATTGGGAACGGATTTCAATTAATAGATACATTTGTGTAATTGAATATTTTCAACTATTGTAGGTAAAGTATAATTATAATTAAATATCTTTCCGTTTTACTTCTAAAGGTTATATTGGTTTAATGAATAAGACTTATTCAATTTTTGGCCTGATTCTGTCGAAATACACATTGCTGAACGTTAAAGCTTAGAAGACATAATAATATAAACAGCTTGTATTGGCACTGGCGGGTATTAAATGACCGCTTACCGAAATATCTATAGAGTTATAATAATTCAATGAAAAAAAAGCTTTTGAAGTACTAATCATAGCACCCTTCAACATTTATTTAAAACATGATTTAAATATGATTTGCATAATATTTTCAAAATAATAATCGAATCTAAAATATCAACGTCAATACGAGCAAAAGGAGTCAATAGGCTTTTTTCTTGTCGTAAACCGGACGCGGTATCCGCCTCGGCACGTGATTTGAGTTAGCTAGCCGGTCGGCTTTGTACACGGCTGAATACTAACATTGAGACTAGGAAATTTTTACGACTTTACTCGTTTTTATGAAAAATATAAGCATTTTATGTACATTTTTACTAATTGTATGAAGTTTGATTGGGTTAAACTTTAAATGTACCTTTTGTTTCAAAGATTATTTATCTGTCTATTTTTAATTTATATCAAATTTGATTGTTTTTTTCTTTTTTTGCTCTTACATAATTCGTCGTTTTCCTAAATTCGTGATTGACAATCGTTACACAATTCTTGGTTCATAAATCTTATTTTACACAGTAAAATAAACATTCTTTACTAAAAAAAGATAAAAACTAATCTTTCGTAATAGATTGTCATATTGAAAAAATATATTAAATAATATAAAAAATACGAAAATATTTCCTAAACGTTACGTTATAGTAATTAAAATACTAGATTCTTAATGACATGCAAATATTCGTAAATAGCTCATTAAGTCTCGCATCATTAATTTACAAAATCGAAAGATTTTTATCAACGTACATAGAGACAGGATGATTTATATTTTATATGCGTGTTGTGGCTAAAGAGCCCGTTCCCACTTGTCGTATGACGAATCCCAATTTTAATCGGATGATCCAGTGGCAGAACATTTTATATGAAGCTGCTTACACTTGTAGTCCGATTAAAAATCGTAGATGTCATAAAAACGCCGACATCCGATTAAAATACAGCTCCGACACACGACAAGTGGGAATGGGCTCTAAGTCATGTAGTAGTATGATCGTGATCTGCAATTGGATTGTATATTTAAATCGTAAAGTTGACACGTGTATTGAACCGTTATTTGCTATTCAAAATAACGATTAAGCTTTCCTCCTTATATAACAGGATTAATTTATATAACAGGAAGTGGATGGTTACGTAATGGGTAAAGATGGATTTAGTATACGCTGGATTTTATGCAGGATATTGTTTAATATATTAATGCGGGATATTTAAGTTTGTATCCATAGGTATGCTTTTCTTTTTATTAAGAGTACTTA
>DVVJ01002253.1:0-10005 GCA_018234505.1 Junonia neildi neildi
GGATTATAGCAAAATAAATATTTGATTTGTTATCATGGAATTCCGCAAAGTAACGCCTGATTCAATTAAATATTCAATCCTCCTTAATATGATAAGAGGTCTTTGCCCTTTTATATTATTTACAGCCTGTAAAGGCAAAGGCATTAAATTACAGGCTATTACTTTATTTTGATATTTCAATCGTATTCGCTAGTTTTACAAAGCTGAAGACTGTATTGTTCGGAGGGTGAACGGTGTTGGGGCTCCACTGTTCCACACGAGGACTTCTGTAGCGCTGCAATCCGAAGCTCAGGCGACTGAAGAATATCTTGTAGCTTTTGTCAATAATCAAACGAATTTAAACCTTTATTATTTGAAGGCAATAAACAGGTAATAACACATCTATGGATATAATGGATATATGGATGGATGGAACTTAAGTTTCGACCAGTTTTTACAATGACTTATCAGTAGGGCTATTCTGACCGAAAATCGAGACTGAATGTTTTAGCTACAGATGTAGCTAAAACATTTTTTACCTTTACGATCTCGATAAAAATTACGTTTTTCTCTAAATATATATGTTTTGTAGAACTCCATTTAATTTATTAATGATTTTATTTTTAAGAAGAAAGTGCCATACACGCACAGGAGAATGAGGATGAGGGATGGGGATAGCTATATTCTTAAAATATAAAGTAAAACCAATAATTGTCATAAAAAAACAATATATATATTTCTTGCAATGATTATTTCCCAGACTAGTTTAAACTTGAACTACGACGTCACAGGACGTAATAATTTGTATTAAAACAGTAGGTACTTACAACGGTCGTAAGCGTAACTTTTTTCACACAGTTACATACATGCCGTCGTTATTGATTCCAGCACTAGATTCCATACCTTTTTGCCGGTTTTCCTTATTTTTATTTATTTCCAAACAATAATAATTTATCTTAGATGTACGAGTACATTCCCGGCAGCAAACAATTATGAAATTAAATAAATATTAGTATAAACAAAAATATTACAGTCTTATAATAAATAAGTCTACGAATGCGTAATTTTATGTCTTTTATAGTCAATTTTATTGGCAAAACTCGTCCAGCAAATGGAGCAAGAGAATTTCCACTCAGGGTTATGGATCTTCAAATGCTGCTTCAACGTCTTTTCGTACCTGTAACACTTTTTACACAGCGGACACACGAAATTCCTCTCTTGGCTATGAATCGCCATATGCTTCCTCAAATGGTATCTTTCAGAAAAAGTTTTCCTGCACACATCACACACAATATTCTGGGTATGATCCTTAACCACATGCATGTTTAAAGAGTGCCGAGTTTTGAACACTAAATTGCAAGCATCACACGTAAAAGTGAAGGAGATACCATGAACTTCCTTCAAATGGTTAATCTTCTCATAATGATGCTCGAATCTGGCCAAACATTTGTGGCACTTGGCCAACTTCACTTTACCCAAAGTACCGTGGATTTTGTCGTTGTGATACTTTAATTTGGATACACTTGGGAACACTTTTTTACATTTCTCGCATGGATAGGAACCGTTGCGATGGCTTTCCATATGAGTCATCAATCGTTGATATGATAGGAATCCTTTACCACATGCATCGCAAACCGCATTGCTATAGTGTACACTTATATGCTTATTCAAAAGAAAGAAGCTGTGAAAAGTTTTTGAACACATATGGCACGTATATAGCTCGTTATTTGTCGTCAAATTAAACTCAATCATTCCTACACCAGCATCTGTGAAACCAATACTATGTGCACTCGCCAAATGTTTCCGAACGTCTTCCAGACCTGAGAACGGCAGATCGCATAATTTACATTTTAAATTCGATATATCCACTTTGATCTTCTTCTTGCCTTTCTTTAATATATCTTTGAGGATATCATCATGGTTGGGCACGACGTGACTTCTAGAATGTTCTAGTAATGTTTGAATTTCCAATGTTTTTTCTTCGCAGTACAAACATTTATAGGAACTTGGGAATAATAAATATGTGAATGGGGTAACGGTTGTGTTTTTTAATAAATATGCCGCGTTTATTCTTTCAGCCAGCGTCATGGACCATTTACTACTTGTGGGTCGATGCTCTGGCGCCACTGAAATAGAACGTTACTGTTATAACTTTTATCATATGTTTTACTTTATATACATATCTGCGGAGGACGCGATGACCAAATGTAAAATTTGAATGACAAATATATGACAAGAGTTGTCCAAATCCTCTCTAATAATCTCAAGAATAAGCAGTTAAACTACTCAAAATCATAGGGGAAAGGGGGATAGCCCCGGCCATTTTTTTTTTGTTATTGTGATTAAATTATCAAGAGAAAAACAAAGAAAACTACGAAAAATAATCAACTCTATATTTATTCGTATTACAATATTGAAAATTTGTGCAAAAATAATATATAATACTTATTAAACCCACTTCAATTAGTAGTCAAATTTTGGTATCTTTTTAAAGTGGCGGGTAGCTCCGGCCACCTACGTAATTAGTGGCCAAATCGTTTTTTGGCGACACACACGTCACAGTTATAGTACTCATTAGATGGATTTATGTCTACACATGCCTCGTGAGCCCAGCCTTCACATATTTCGCATTGGATCCAGTCCTCATCGAATGTTTCACCACAAATAATGCACTCTGTTTCCTTATTTTCCGACTTAGACGCAACGTTCTTCGCTTTCACCTGCACTTTCATATTTTTTTTTACCTTTGCCGCAGCTTTAGGATCTTTGGCTTTCTCCGTCAATTCCTTTTTGTAAGGCGAAGATGTCAAAATTTCGCTTCTTTGTGTTCTTCTTCTCCTAGCTGTTAATCGTTTCTTTGAGGCATCTGGAAGAGGTGACAAAACCTTAAGCACATTATTAATATTCCCAACATCAACACTTGGACTTGGCACAACCTCTTGTAAGGTTGCTGACGACACAGCTGGAACGCTAATTGCTGGTTCAACGTTTGAGTTTACTACTGCTTCATGAGATTGAATGGCAGCTGACGATACGGGCAGAGCACTGGTTGACGGTCCTGGTGTATTTTCAAATGCTGTCGCACTAGGAGCTTGAATTGTTGGCTGGCTAGATCTATCTTCGATTGGTACGTCAGTTAACGCCGAACCTAAAAAGTCTAGGTCTGAAAATGTGTCTCGATTGAAGGGCTGAATACCCGTGCAACGGAAACCACTTTGGGCTATCTCTAATCTTGCAGCTTTCGTGAACGCTATATTTGTCAGTCCAGCGACGTCGTAATCAGTCAGTCGAGCACCAGGATTTTGACGCATCCACGATGCTACTGCTGACCCATAAGCTTGTTTGAAAGGCTTGAAAAACACGCGATCTAATGGCTGAAGCTTGTGAGTCGTGTGGGGCGGAGTGCTCAGCATGTGAATGTGATTTTCTCTAGAAAATTCAATAACATTCAGATCTTTGTGGCTATTGTGTCCGTCTAATATAAGCAGAACAGGGTGATCTTCAGACGGATGGACATGCTTCTTGAAATGTTGTAGCCACTGGAGAAATATCTCCGCATTCATCCAACCGCTTTCAGAGGCAATACCAATGCTTTCTGGCGGTGAACCAATCATAAGCCGACCATTCCTATCCATTTTCTTCCTAGGGAAAATGAACATAGGGGGTATAAAGTGACCTGATGCACTCATAGAAATCATGACAGTGATGTTGCGTCCTCGTTCAGCTGAAGTGAGTTTTCCAACCTGCTTTTTACCCTTCATTGACAAAACTCTCTCATTTTTGTGAACAGTCGATACTCCTGTCTCGTCAGCATTATAAATTTGAGAGGCTTGAAAATTAAATTTTTCATACAGGACGAAGAGGAGGTCATAAAACCGATCAACCTGTGGTTTATTGAAACCTGTAGAACGCATCAAGCTTGTTGCCTCAGGAGTTCTCAGTACCACGCCTGGATTTCTTTTCTTGAATTCACAAAAAAAATCTTTTCCAGCCATTCGTTTGTCTTTATTAAATCTGTGAGGAACTTTAATTTTTTCTGCTAAATCAAAGGCAAGGCGTAAAAATTCATTTCTTGTTAAAGGCATGAGACGATTATCTAGATTTACAACATGCTCACAAAGTTGTCTTTCAAACTCAGGTTTAAATGTTTGTTCAAAACGTCCTAATTTTGGCCTAAGAGTGATCTGATGACCGTTTTTAATAGCTTTGACCCGATCCTGTAGAGAAGTACGTGGAACTTCATACTGATCTGCGGCAGCTCTCTCAGAACATTTTTTCTCAAGCACCGCTTGAATTGCTTTTTTCATATTTTCTTCACTCCAGTCTCCGCGATTCGTAGTTCTAGTTTTAAATTTCGGCATTGTGACGCTGCAAACAAATATATTTTTTAATTAAGACTTAAAATAATAACATCAATATAGAATAATAAACATCTAACATATGGCCGGGGATACCCCCAAAACTAATGGCCGGGGTTACCCGACATGACTTTCTTCGAAAAAAAAAAAAATTAATAAAAGCAGTTAATTATACGTTAAAATAAACTTCAAAGTGCAAAATAGAATAGTATTCCATTATGTAAACAAAATCAAATAAATAATTACTTACGTTTATCCAATGAATATTGGTTTTCGAAACAATTGTAGACACGCGGTCGTCGCCAACGAAAAAGAAATTCATTCGATCACGTCCGAACGCAGCAGTCAATCGACTTCAACTGTTTGCATTTGACGAATTACTCGTAAACACACACAGAGACCACACGAACTTCAAGGTCACGCCGCGCGAATTACTAATATTTACTATGGCCGAGGCTACCCGCCGGCCGGGGCTACCCCCCTTTCCCCTATACAAAATACCAGTGATTTGGATAATTCTTGACAACGAAAATTTTGTTGTAACAAAAATGTGACAAATGTTAGACACAATAGCAGGTACGTTTTTAATAAGCCGATACGTACAATTTATTCAATCATTTACATCGCTAAAAGTATGCCATTCTATTTTATGTTTCTCATATTCATTTTTATCGCCGAAACCAGAAGAACATTCCGAACACATGAATTTAAAAACTGTATCATGAGTCCTCATATGTTTTCGTAACGTCATTTTGTGCATGTAAGCGTTTTTACATAGTGGACACACAAAATTTCTCTCCCCAGTGTGTCCACGCATGTGCTGTTTCAATTTAGACTCTATTCCAAAGCATTTAGAGCATATTTCACATTTGAATTTCTCAGTGTGATACCTCGTTGTGTGCTCCGTCAAAGCACGTCGTGTACTGAAATTCGTTTTACACACGTGGCATGGAAAACTCTTTGTTATTCCGTGAACGTGTTTCAAATGCGCCATCTTGCTATAATGCTCCTTAAAAGTTTGGGCACAGAGGTGACATTTCTTTGGTTTTACCCTATCTTTGCCTTTATGGATGATTTCATTGTGGTATTTCAATTGGCTCTGCTTAAGGAATACGCGTTCGCAATGCTTGCAATTGAATTTCTTTATCATATGGCTTTCTCTGTGCTTCATCAAAAGATGTTGATTCAGGAATCCCGCTCCACAATTTTCACAGACAACCTTACCCACGTGGCAATTCATGTGAGAATTTAAGAGGGCGAATGAATGAAATTTTTTTTCACAAACATGACAAATTAAAAAACCGTCTTTAACCTCCATATTATATTCTGTCATCCCATTGCTGGCTGATGAGAACTGCTTTCCATGATCTATTTCTAAATGACCACGAATTGTGTTCAAATTCAGAAACGGTTGATCGCACAATCGACATCTCAACTTTGAAATGTCCACTTGTAAAGTCCTTTTCCCTCTTGGAATATATTTTTCTAAAACAATAGTTTTATCCCCAATCTCGTGAGTAGACGTGTGTTCCAATAAAGTCGCAAGCTCCGAATAGTACTGCATACAGAAAAAACATTTGAAACTTGAGCCCATGAATATAAAAGGCCTCACAGTGGTGTGTAGTAAGAACATAGCTGCATTATTTCTCTCTGGTACGGTCATTTGCCAAATACTGGTTTCAACGTTAGGTCTACCGCCTGTGAAAGAAAAATTCTATTCAGAATTCTAACGAAAAAACACTCAACTGAAAATTCACTACGATTCTTCTCTTACCTAGCATTAACACTAGATCAATTTTAGACTTAATATTATAATTAATTTAATAAACTAATATTACATTTAAAGCTATCACACATTACTTTGAGATCACAACCACTTAAAAATAAATTAAATTCAATAAGTCTTGTTCTATTTAAATAAACGTCTTCGAAGTTTAATTTACAGATAAACTAAAACATCGGATTGGGGTGCCAATCTTTAACATGCTTGTTGAAATCGTTTCTACTGACGATGTTCAAGAACTTATTATGTTCTCCATGAATATGTAGTCTCATGTGTTTTTTCAAGCTCTTCTCATGCCCATAAGACTTTTCGCAAAGTCCACACACGAAGTTCTTTCCAGAATGTGAGACCATATGTTTCTTGAGAGTTGAAATACAACTAAAAGTCTTTTTACAGATATTACAAAGCGTTTTCAGCGTGTGAAATTTATTGGTATGCGCAGTGAGGGCTCTACGACTCGGAAATGTGGATTTGCATACGTCACAAGTATAAGTAAACGTTATTTCATGAATTTCCTTTAAATGTTTTAACTTTCTAAAATGTTCACTGAATCTCTCTGGGCAGTGAGGGCATCTGAGCATTCTCATCTTCGTTGCACCTTCATGGGTCTTCTCTATATGGTATTTTAGGTTAGAATGCGTGGTGTATACTTTTTTGCATCGGTTGCATGGGTATCCACCAGGCGAGTGTATTTCTTTATGCTGAATCAATCTTTGATGCGTCATGAAACCAGCGCCACAAGTTTCGCAAACAGCGTTACTGAAATGTACGTTCATGTGACGATTCAAAAGTATAAATGTTTGAAAAGTCTTGTTACAAATATGGCATGAAAATTGCCCATCTTTGGAACTTAAGTTGTAAGCAACAACGCCATTGCCAGACTTTGTAAATATTTTATTATGGTCGATTTCTAAATGTTTTCTTATTTGGTCGACATTGGCGGAGGATTTACTGCATATTTTGCACTTTAAATCGGAAATATCAACTTTAACTGTACGTTTTCCTTTCGGTAAAAGATCTTTGAGAATTATTCCAACTTCTGGCATTTCATGGGTAGAACTATGTTTTAAGAGAGCATTTATTTCGGAATACTGTTCGGAACAGAAAAAGCATTTGAAGAAATATCGACAGTAAATAAATGGCCGCATATTCGTATTTCCAAGCAAAATCGCGGCGTTCTGTCTCTCAGACAGTGTCATCTCCCAAATACTTGTAAGAACTCTGTGACGCCCTGAAGATTTCAGTCCTGAGAATGTAAAATTTCCAAGTTAAATTTTTAATGTTTTAAAAATATAGTACCATATTATTAATTTTTTTTAATAATATGGTACTATATTTTAATATAGTTTTTCGTTAATATTTTCAGAATAAAATTATTAAGTCTCATTTTCTTGTCGGTTAAGTTACGAATAATATTAGTCTCGTTAAAATTCCCGTGATAAGAATTTATAAATTAAAGATACATGGAAATTGATTCTAAGATTATCCATAAAAGAAATCTTGGCAAAATTAATAACACTCTATAAATATTAATAAAATAAATGTAATGTGAGCATGTAATTTTCTAAAATAGAAATAAAACAGCAGAACAGCCCCTAGAGAATTTTAATGAAAGTTAAGTACTAAGTAGGTAAAATAAAAATAGCAGCATTATATCACAACATTTAATCACACATATATCACCACTAACCCGTTTAAATGCATCAAATATTTGTACAATACATATCAATTTACAACTTCAGATCCAAAATTTTTAACTATTGTCCGAAACTGCCACTGGGGATGCCACTGTTTCATGTGCTTATTGTAATCGTTACGATTATGAAAACCACTGCCACACTCACAACACGTGAACTTTAAAACTGGTCCATGGACCCTCATGTGTTGACGTAGCGTTCGTTCATGCATGTACGCTTTCTGGCACACACTGCAAAAGAAATTTCTTTCACCAGTATGTCCACGAGCATGCATCTTTAAGAGCGATTTCGTTCCGAAACATTTACCGCAAACTTTACACTGTATCTTCTGGGTGTGTTGTTTAGTCGTGTGCTCGGTCAAGGCTCGGCGAGTGGGAAAAACTGCTTTGCAAACCTGACACTCAAACGTAAAAGTAATTCCATGCGCCTCTTTCAAATGCGTCATTTTCCGATAATGCTCCGAAAATCTTTCCAAACAGTGCGGACATTTTAACGGTTTCACCCGCTTAGCATTCGTCATTTCGTGTTTTTTGAATATGTGGTATCTCAATTTTAATTTCGTTGGGAATACATCTTGGCACTTGTCGCACTTATGCACGCCGTTCTGGTGAACTATCCTGTGGTTGATCAAGCGCTGGTGTGAAATAAATCCGAGTCCACAAGTTTCACAAACGACACTGAAGTGAGCATTCATATGTCTGTTTAGCAAGAAGAACGAGTTGAACGTCTTTCCACATTTATGACAAGAAAGAACACCGTTGTTCGTACTTAAATCGTAAGCCATGAGTCCATTTCCAGCAGAATTAAATTCTTTTTTGTGTACCGCTATCAAATGCTTCCTAATATCATCGAGATCTGAAAACTTCAGCTCACACAACTTGCATCTTAAATTAGATATATCGACTTTGATCACACGTTTTCCTTTCCTCAAATATTGTTTGAGAAGGCTCGATCTATCCGGAACGGGATGAAAAGCCGTGTGTTGCAGTACTGAATGAATTTCAGGAAATACTTCAGTGCAATAAAAGCACTTGAAGTTTGCTTGTTGATAAAAGAATGGTTTGATTGTGGTCGTTTCTAGAAAGGTCGCGGCATTTAGTCTTTCATATATTGTCATTTGCCATATGCTTGTCCGTGGCGTCGGTCGCTGAGTGCCCGGTATCGCTGAAAACAAAAGGGACTTCTTTAGAATTCCTTCCTACAGCTCACTACAAGACGATGCAGAAACTATGAAAACGATACTAACCTAAAGTGTCTCTGTGTGATTTTACAATTTTTATTTCTAATTTTAGAAAATCTGACTTTTGTGATGAAATTAATAAACGTAATATTGGAAATATAAATAAGACTAAAATTGACCTTAGGATATACGAGGTTAATTAAAAATCAGTCAAGTACTCGATGGGAACTGTTTAGATGCGCGGCTAAATCAGTACGATCACTATAATCTCCTCCACATATCGGTGGCACTTCTCCCACCTCATGAGACTTCATATGCTCCTTCAGATTTTTATTTCTAGCGTAAGCTTTTCCACAGACCTCACATTTAAAATTCTTATCTCCCGTATGTATCACCATATGTCTTGACAAACAATACTTGGAGAAAAATCGCGAATGACATATACCACACTCTTGATTCCTCTCCTGCATATGAACAGATCTTATATGCACCAATAACTGATACTTCAGATCATATTCCCTGCCACAAGTTTCGCATCTATACAGTTCAGAATTTTGATTGTGGACAATCCTCAAATGTTTTGTACGCTGGTAGTTAGAGTTGAATCTCTCTGGACAAATTGGACACGTTCGTGGATATTGTTTTAAATGAACTCCTCTCATATGCATTGTCCTTTTAGCTGAATTACTAAACACTTTTTCACATACTTCACAAGGATAATTACCCACTTTGTGCGTTTGTAAATGCCTTTTCAGCAGATGCAAGGAAATAAAAACGGAGCCACATATTTCGCAGCTGTAGTTATTAAAATGCTTGCTCATGTGGATTATCAGTAAACGTAATTTGTGGTACGTCTCATTGCATATTTGACACTCGAAATTCTCCCCTCCTAATTTAAATGGGATTATATTGTCCTGAAAATCGGGATCAATCTTTTTAGGGTTCCGTAGTCAAAACGGAACCCTTATAGTTTCGCCATGTCCGTCTGTCTGTCTGTCTGTCTGTCTG
>DVVJ01002254.1:0-10004 GCA_018234505.1 Junonia neildi neildi
TGTTAAAAAATACTCCAAAATACAGATATGATTCACATTATGAAAAGTCATCACATTAAAATGTACCAAAAGAGTAAATACTTTATAAATTATAAAATTCGACTACGTAATAATTTGACAACTGGACTTGTTTTCCAATAAGATTCATCTCACGGTATTACTAATAATGCTAGAGTTAATCGTTAAGACTGTCAGTTGATATCTGTGGATATGAAATTTATGTTAATTCGAGGTAAACGGGCAAATACAGTGGCGGAATTGCCCATAGTCCCGTTAAGTCCGGGCCTGAGGCAGTATAATTCTTAGGGCGGCAAAATTGGAGATAAAGCGGACGATTTTTTTTGGTCTTATGGTATATCTATAAGATAAGGAAGGGAAGGAGTCTTAAGGCCTAGAGCACCAAGATTAAATCCGCCACTGGGTAAATGGAATTCATTTCACGTTTACAATATTAGAATGGACCTTTAATTTACCTATATTGAAATGCATGTTAATTCCTATCCTGCTCCATGGGCTGAGGCGGCGGTGGCGGGGGCGGCACAGGGACGTCGTTGTTGGCCTGGTTCTCCATCAGCCCGAGCTGTTCCAGCATATCATCGTTGTCTTCCATTAGATGTACCTGTTAAAGCCTTTCTTAAATACCATCGCTCGCCCAATGAGGAATCAGAGATGTAATCTTCGGAGTGCAATGTATATGCAAATCGTCAGAGAGGGAGATAGAGATAAAGAAATAGAGAATGATTGGAGAGAGAGAGCAACAGAGAGAGATTTTTCAATTCGATTTCAATACATAACAGATAATGTAAAAAACGTTGGTCGAAGACACTGAAAAGATACAACCTAAGCGTGCGCTATTTTGCTGATAAACTCTAATTTAGGTTATTAATTTTAAAGCTTGAAAACTTCAGCAAACTGCGTATATAACAATATCTTTATTTATAGCGCCTTTTCTATTTCACATAATTATAAAGAGGTACGCAGACAAATAAGTGCAACGATAAAATCGATGACAAAATAAATATTTTACCATTAATATAGTTTAATACTTAAAAATTGTGCTCAGCAGTTTTGATTTTTAATATAATATAACGGACGAGTGCTTTTAGATAATTTCTCGAGTAGAAATTAAAAACAAGATTAAAGATCACAATATGTGACTTATACGACCTTTGGAGCAAAATTTATCGCGGTCTTTGTTTAATAATAATTATTATAACAAATATGATGCGCACTGATTATATCTTACATAGAATGGAATTTACTTTTTGTTGGTACGAAGTAGTAAATACTAGTTATAGTAAAAATTTTCTATCCAATAGATAACTAGCTTTACTTTACGACTTCACTTGCCTGGTATGTTGTCAAGAGTAAGAGTATACCTCAGAATAATACATAGGCTATGTATTATTTGAGGTGTAACCTTCTATACTGTTACGTAGAAATTTGTTTAATAGTTTTTGGTTAAACCAACCTCTATCGATCGCGTCTCATAAATATTCACTTTAATGTATGTCTATAATGGTAAATAGTTCCTGATATCTGCCATATTATATAATATCTCACATCTTTACTTTGATGCGAAACTTGAAATCTAATGTTGATTCTATAGAATTGTTGATTTCATCTGAATCTGATAAGAAATGAAAGATAAAAACAAACATTAGTTTGTTACAATAAACCTAGAGAAGCAGTCGTTCCTTGACAAAAAGGATACATTTTACCTCTTTCTATGTCTTGGTTTTTTTTTCAAAATGCCTTTAGGACTTATCCACTTATGTAATTAACTTGCGAAACATCGTTGCAAAACCTACTATGTCATCATACACGATAATTCTTTCACCTAAATTAAATTAGCTTAGCTGAAACATTGTAAATAATAACTCTAACGTCGGACAAAGCGGTGTCTCCGACAGAAGGACGTCTGCCGCTTGTCCTCCATCAGCCGGTCGCGGTGCTTGTGTGGTCGTACACCTTAGGAAGACCCATGATAACATTGTAAACAGTAACTCTAACGTCCGGCAAGGCGGTGCGGTGCTGGCCGTGGCGCGCCGTCTCCGACAGCAGGATCTTCTGCCGCTTCTCCTCCATCAGCCGCTCGCGGTGCTTGTGGATGTAGTCGTACACGTTGGGGAGGCCCATGATCACGCACGCGGATAACGCCGAGCGGTATATGTTCATGTCCGTCGCTTCATACCTGAGGAATTTATCAGGATTAAACTTTAAACTTCTTTATATCTTTGTTATGTGAAAACTTTTACCGTTATTGAATTGGTCTGAAGAAAACGTATTAAATTTTACCTCTAGCTATTATTGTAGCTACAACAATTTATTAACTTCTATTTCAAGTATTTTGTACTTTTTGTATTAAAGCATCTATACTATTATCTATATTGCAAAAAATATTTAACGTGACATTGGTAATTGAATTTATGATGGCAATAATTTTATTAGGCAATCCAAACTTTTGAAAACAAAGAAATAAAAAATAGCAAAAGGTTTTGTAAATGATAAATCCCACCACTCATTGGTCTTCTCGTCGTAGCATTCAACGTGGTAGATGGTGGTGACACCGTTGAAGCCTCCGATGGCGAAGATCATGTCGTCGATAACCTCGATGGCGAAGTTGCTCCGTGGGTTATACATGTCCGGCACCGGCGACCACGCGTTCGTGTTCGGGTCGTATACTTCGCCACTGCACATCCTCGATATCCCATTAAAACCACCGATCACGTAGATCTGTTAATTGTTATTTAGTGTTTGAAATTGACTATATTGTTTTCACTCTTTATTTCATACTTATCACATTTGATTCTTTTTTGCTCATACATTGATGAAAATACCTTTGATAGTATTGAAGTTTTGTAAAATAAATAAAACTTATCATTTCTTCCATAAGTCAAGATAGCCTAGTATGCTCGGTGGACGAAAACATCGTGAGGAAACCTGCATGTGTCGGAACAAGTTCTGACACAAATATATCCGCCAACGCACGGTTAATCAGCGTGACGGATTAAGCTCTCAACCTTCTCCATAATAGGAGGCCTTTGCCCACAAGTGGGATATTAACAGATTGTTTTACATTTTTTTACTTTTCTTTTCTTCCATTAATCGTTTCTTCAAAATAATAATTCTGAAGAGACAAGGCGACGAAAATAGTAATTTGTTTAAAAAATCATAATAATACCTACACATTGATATTGTTATCGTTTATAAACATTTTACTATTTAGTTTGAACTATGATTACACTTGAGGCCAATACCTATCTACACATGTTACGTAAGTATGAGCGAAAACCGAATCATTTCTTTTATAAAAACCGTCGGTACTGATTACTTTTTCTTTTTTGGTATTCCTTATGACATATATTCTGTTTAAATTATATCTATTACGATTTAAAAAAATAAAGGTAACATATAAGATTAAACCCAAGTCCTTTAACGCATTAACTTACATATACCTACTATTTAGTCACTAATATACCAAATAATATTAACCAGAATAGGCTAGAGTAAAGCAGACCCTGGTTAAGTCCGGGAAAAATGCTAGGAAGAAGAAAATATCAAATTTTGAAAGAGAACTTCCTATTTTAAAACTTTTAAAAACTTTTAAATTAAAAGTATATTTATATATCTGTCTATAACATCATTTTCTATGAGTGAGTGTGGTTGTACCTAGATACCTTGTTGTGGTAAGCTATGCAGGAGACGCCGGAACGGCGCGAACGCATGGGCGCCAAGTTCGTCCACTGATTGGTCTCAGGGTCGTAAACTTCCACACTGTTCATACACTCTTGACCGTTGAATCCGCCCGTTATGTAGATCTTATCTGGAATATTTGTTGAGTCTATTTTTGCGTAATAATAGGTTGTTAAACTCGATTAGAACGAGTGCTAAGGGCCTCACCCTTATCTGTCTGTCCAGTCCAAAACTAATTTTGTTCTTGATTAAGGAATTGCGCTTGGCAAAAAATTATAAGGGTTTATTTTTTTAAAACCTATGTCTTTTTAAATATCAATGTTTTATTCTAAAAATAATAACGGCGGTTTGCTGTCTATTAACTAAGCAGGCATCCTTACTTTATAACAGTGTTTCAAATCAAAATAAAAATTGTACTAAAAATATTGTGGTTCTCACTGTCTAAAGCTGCTGCGCTCGCATCCGATCTCTGAGCATTCATGGGAGCTACCAAGGACCACTGATTGGTGCGGTGGTTGAACCGCTCCGCAGTGTTCTGGCGGTGGTGGCCATCATAACCACCCATAGCGTATATCGTCTCACCAAGCACTGCCACGGATACGTAGCACCGACGCGCGTTCATTGGGGCCACCTAAAAACATGAACAGCTAGTCAACTTTCTTTTTAACCCCCGACCAAAAAAGAGGAGTGTTATAAGTTTGACTGCTATGTTTTTCTGTGTGTCTGTGTGTCTGTATGTGGCACCGTAGTACCTAAACGGTTGAACCGATTTAGATCCAGTTTTTTGTATTTGGAAGAGTGTTTTCTAGCGGTGGTCCTTAGATATGTTATATCAAAATCGGTTGAGCCGTTTCGAAATTATCTTGCAATATATAGATGTAGTTTTTTTGGGTGCAATTTTGCTACTCAATTTTGAAACAGATATCTTCGACCAATTGAGCTGAAATTTTGCATACATATTAAGTTTGGATGATAATATACGATATTTTTATTGCATTTCTACAATATGGGTACCAAATAAAAGGGCTTGTTGAGGGTATGGTTAGGGGTTTAATAAATTTTTCAAATTTACACTTGTTAGGAATGTAATTAATGATAGTTTCGTGGTAAGTTTAAATTCCTTTTAAATTTTTAACAAATAATTTAAAATTACAAGCAAGAGCTCTTTTCGTTTCTAATAGGTGCCTAAGAACTTCTGTAATAAAATCTGCTTACTGCATTCGTTAAAAATTGTCAAAAACATAAACATCCATTATTGTTATCGTTCTTTCAAATCAAACGTAGTGTTATTTTTAGACGTTTGTTTTTTAATATTTCCTACGCATCATTAATACCTACGCATTATAGTGACAACACAGGCCTTAACGCATCATTGAAGATACACGTAGTATTAGTATCTAGACATTAAAATTCTCGTCACCAACCTCTCGCCATGTTTTGGAAACGGCGTCAAAACAGCGGCAAGAATTGAAATAGTCCATTCCGTCGAACCCGCCTATGACGTAGATACAGTAACCCAAAACAGCCGTGCCGTGATAAGCGCGAGGCCCGGCAGGGTCTACTTCTTCCACCTTAGAAGAAAATATGGATCATAATTATTATTATAAAAAATTTAATGTAAAAAGTAATATAATATCTTACATAAGATATTATATTAGTTTTTACATTCTTATCTAATCGTTGTTTAATAAAAAATAATATAATTAAAAACTTATATCGTAGGTAAATAAAACGTAATTGCAATATCATGCAACCTTAGAGTGACCTTTTTTGTTGCGAATAGTCGTATACGTGTTTGATGTGATCATTTATTTTATATTTTATTTTACTTACTACTTTTATATTGTATTTTTAATTCAAAAATCAAATGATCACTGTTTTTCACCTTTATCCATCGGTCTGCCCGTGTGTCATAAGTTTCTATAAAAGCTGTCGGTGAACCGCCACTCCAACCACCAATTGCAAACAACACCTGGTAATTTCACGTTAATAAAAATATTTCAGTGTGATATTTTACCATGAACAACAGTCATAAATAGCTATTCTTTTATTTATTAGGTACGAGTATATCATATATTATATACCTTCTTTTTATAATTTAGTCCTAGATCTGCGGCTATAAGCGCTATAACTATTCTAATAAACAATTTACTTATTAACAAATTTAAAGCACCATATATAGGGCAGGTTATTAAAAAATGAAACTGGTTAAATGTAAACATGGAGATAAACTTTTGATCCCTTCATGATTACGATTAATGTAAACTTTGAACCTCATGCGGGACACGCGGCCGCGCTATTTCAGGCGTGGCCACCTCCCCATCTCGCTGGGCTATCATCTCCAAGTCGTACAGGAACTTGAGGGTTTCAATAATTATAGGACGCGAGCTCTCATTCCCCGTCACATACGGATGGTCCTTGACGTTCTCTAGAAAGAACTGAAATACATTGTCATCGTTAGGTATACAAAACTCTACAGTTGAACATGGGCGCCGACAGGAAAGTCAAAGATGTTTCTTTAAAAACATTTCATTTCACTCTCATCCTCAGAATTTTATTTTAGGTAAAGTTACATAAAGAAAATTTCTCTTTTGAAAGGTCCTGTCAGCGCTTATACAAAAGCGTAAATATTTACTTGTGTATCGAGTAATCCCAGTCGTATACTGCCCATAAGTTTAACAGTGTGCCGCCAGCGAGCGTCGGGGTCGTAATTAACCCAGCGCAGTACAGCCTCCCAAACCACCTCCTCGCTCTTGACATTCAACTCATCTTCCAGTATGATGCTGTTCAGCTCATCGATTTGTAGATGAAGGAACTCATCGCTCTGAGTCGCCACAGTTACAAAGTAACGCAACAAATAACGTCGAGAATCGGCTTCCAATTTATAGCAGAATACACGTCTGTAACGTCAACAAAATTTCAAAATAAAAAAGCTAACTGATAGTTCTAATTTATACCTACCTAACACTTAATAACAGATAAATGGCAGAATAAAAATTAATAAACTAACAAGTAGATAAATTCCGCATGTAGCTATGTATTAGTGAACTATAATAATACGACTCCATTATGGTAGAGAAACAAAAAATCATCGTGAGAGCTAGCCCGTCTTTCTTTATTTCTTTTTAATGATAGCAATTTATTTATTACCTTTCTTGTACCACAGAAGTCTTACAAAAGAAGAAGTGAGCACTACCTACTAATTACCTTACAAGACCTGCTTGTTCACCCGCTACTTAATAAACAATTAAAGCCTTCATAAATTTATATTACACGAAGCGAGTTATAAGCAGTAGATACAAGCAAGACAAACCTAGCAAACATCATAATCCCCAAACAGTTCTTAGGGTTGAGTGAGGCTCTTAGGTGATCGCAACAGAGCTGGAGTACTCCGAGGAAGGCCAGGTAGTCGGCCGTCATGAGGAGCTCGTGCACGTTGACGTCGGTGACCTCGATGCGCCGCAGGTAGGCGTACTCGATCAGAAGCAGGAGGATCTCTGAACCCACGCCGGATATCAACACGTCGCTCTGCTCGCGCGAGTGCAGTGTTGTTGTAAATAGGGCCCTGTTTCAAAACCGTATACCAGGTATAAGTAAAATTCCTAAAATATATTAAGTATATGTTCTATCTCATAAAAGAGCTAATATGAACCTTTAAAAGTTTACGTCTATCATTTTTTTTCTAGGTCCTTTGTGTTTAAATCTATGTTGCGTTTAGTGTCAACAAGTAACGTAATGAGGAAACCAGCAGAATCAGAAAAAAAATTAAGACATCATAATACTCAGTACCGTAAATAGCATTCTCCGTTCCTTGTCTGCGCCCCTGATCGAAAGATTTTGGCTTCTAAGCGAGGACGTTTTTTTAGTTGCCCGTTCTTGTCCATCGTACATATTGCCCGTGCAACCATCTCCAGGTAAACGGTGCCCAGGCACAAGACGTAGGCTCTGTAGGGGCCGTTCACAGTGCCCTATTTACGGCACTGATGATCCTTACTTAAAAAAATATTCAGTGAATACTAACAAAAAATATGGACTGCAGGCGGAGAGTATGGCGCGGTGGACGGGGAAGGCGGCGCCGTCGTCCGCGCGCACGATCGCGTCGCACAGCAGCCGGCACTCGCGCAGGCGGTGCAGCGCCTGCATCGCCGCGACCGACATGCAACGCCCTGTCTCGCGACCCGCCGTCTTTGATGTTTTGAAAAACTTTTACTTAGTAAATATTATTTCTTTAGTAAATTTAGTACTTGTATTAAGTAAAGATTCGGTATAAGGATCGTCAGAGCTACCATGATGTGTGCAGACGTAAACATTGCGGATACTTACGATGAAGTAGCCTACTACTTACCAATTAAGGTATGTGTGAAAGACGGACGATTGTTTACTAACATGTATGGGTAACCTAGGTATTTCTTGTTTGTACAGAGGGTTGGAGTATTTGATTATGAAAAAATGTATGGATTTATGAAATTCTGGGTTACCTATCTATCTTACGAGTAAGTAACCTGGTATTTTAATGAATCGATTAACAAACGAGTAAATTTTCAGCTGTAATAATACTGAGGTATAAATACCAGATTTTGCAAGGTTTAAAAAACACAATTATATGAAATTTTAATAACCATTCTTCAGAATGGTTCAGAACTTACTGTGTTATTCGGGTCGTTTTCCATTTTATTATGACTAACGCAAATGCATTATTAAAATATTGTCGTCCGTTATAAAAAATCAAAACCCAAAGCGGATCGTGTCGCGATACAATCGAGATTTAGCGGAACGAATTTGTAAAAATAACGTAAAAAAATAACTAAAAAAAGCAGTAAATTCAAGTCATTTGATAAAACATTTTAGGTTAGCAAAAAAATGATATATGAATGACAAACATGTCACACCTTTTTCTTCCAAGTGACATTACTGGATAACAATATTTTCATATTGGTGGTTGTCTTGTAGATGTCAAAAATATTTCTCATAATAATCGATCGTAATGAAGCCTCTATTACCCATTCGTAGTAGGTTTTATTTTAAAATAAATAAATATTTTAATAATATGTATAACAATTGAGTAGGCGCGTCACCGGTTGTAGCCCATGAATAACAGCACCAGAGGAGCCACAAACGCATTGACCGTTTAAAAAAAATAAGTGAAGGAGAATATGATATGCACCACATATGTGCATATGCACCACTAAGACAAACAGACTACTTTCCCTTTTATAATAAAAACATGGATCATACTTTATCATTTTGTGTAAGCAACAGAAACAACTTAATTTAAGGAAATAGGTTAAAAGGAGTTACGGGATGTAAATTAAATATAGAAATAGGGTAAAAAAATTTATTAGTATTTATTTACATAATTGATAATAATTATTTATTACTTATTTGTAGCAGTAAAAGTACTAAAGCGGCTATTTTTATAGAATTTAATAATAAAATTAAAGTTTAGAACGGGTAAACAAGGTAAATCTATTTTCCAATTACTTCGAGACTTTTTTCGAGGCTTAAATTAGTTCGAGGTAGATAACCGATTTTGTTACGTTTTTCCTTAACTTTACTCCACAAGTTACTAGAGACGAATTGTGTTTACAAAATTTTCTAATACATTCTTAAATATCAAGGAAACTTTTAATTAAGTGTATATCGAAGCATGGAAAAATTTGAAAATGATAAAAAAGCAAAAGAGCGATTATGTAGCATTCTGTAGCATTGCGTAACTACGCTACGTCGTAGACACGCAATGCTACAGAATTGGCAAGACGTCGTTATTGTCGGGTTACACGTGGATTACACCGAAGTAAGCTAATCCGTATTCTAGTTTTACTAAAAATTCATATTATTTGATACGGAACACGATTGTTAATTTTTCTGTTACCTTTTTGAGCATTTTACGTTTTATTTCTTATGACATAAATCTTAAGAATAACAACAGCTTAATTAGTTATCTATTCAGTCGATCACCTTAAAACCATTTTGTTTTAAACTAAAATTCAATTCTAAAACATTAGTTTAAAGGCCTGATAACTTCCTTCGCCGTGATACCATCAGCTCTAAGTCTGGACAGCAGTGACTTGTAGACCACGGGAGCAAATGGTAGTACGACGCCTCGTTGTTGAATTTCACCTGAAAATTATATTTATATTATACTAGCTGACCCCGCAAACTTTGTTTCGCCTTAATGGCAATAAATAAGCAGATTTTTTATTGATTTCTTACAAATATCAAATTGTCATTCATACGTCATTACATAGCTGTCATTTGCGTTTTGTTATTCCAAGTCTGATTCTTTTTTGTTATACCACGTTTTATAG
>DVVJ01002255.1:0-10004 GCA_018234505.1 Junonia neildi neildi
GTAACTTTTTTTCAAGACCCTCCATCCATCCATTTGGGGGGGGGGTCCAAATTGCGTTAAGTAATACTTGAACGACCCCTAATGTCGGCGGTCGCGGATTCGATTCACGCTCGAGAAGGATATTTGTAGAAAAATTTGTTCCTAGGTCTGCATGTTTGTCGTTGTGGGTCTCCCCACCGTGTCTCGGAGAACACGTAAAGCTGTAGGTCCCAGTTGTTGTCAAAATCACCTGTTTTGTATGTTACTCATAGTAGGTAATTTGTTTTAGTCTAAATAGTTACTGGCTTGCCCTCTGGGCTGCGGTGGTCAGACGGCAATTGCTCTGCAAAAAACCAATGCCTAAGTTAGAATAAAGCAGACCCTGTCTAAGTTTGCGAAAACACTAAGAAGAAGAAAAGGTTTTTTAAAGACAAGACATACATATGTAGAAAGAAGAAGAAAGAAATAAAGAAATATATAAAGTATAAAGATGCTTGTATTATACATGACGCGACACAATCCTATTCAATTAACATGGTTAGAGAATGTTTTTTGTTGACGCAGAGTAAATCTTCATAGATACCTGTCTCACTAAAAACCGTGGCGATGGCCGCCGTCAGCACGGAAAACGGATATGCTACGGGATCGCTTTCACATCAGCAGCATGCTCCATGGAGAACTAAGACACAGCTTTGGTGGTCAAACCCCCTTTCCTTCCTTCATAATTATGATCCTTAATTCCTTTTTTCTTATTAAACCAACAACACTTTAGTAGTTCTTCTGGAGTGGCAAATGCTCACTAACGGCGGTTTATCACTAGCAAGTAGACCGTCTCTGTCCTTTTGCTACCTAGTAGATATATAACTATGTATATGTGCGTGCTGCGTCACCACAGATGAGCGCCAATAAAGTCAGTGCGTAATGAGCTACAGCGCGTTTCACGTGTATCCTATATTTACCACTACCCATTTTTGTTAAACAAAAGTTCATAAATAATAATGTTCAATAAAATAACTTTATTGTTACCTGTTGGCATTTATATACTAAATGTAAGTATGAAATGAAAAACAACTTCTCACCAAACCACGGAATATTTCTTGTCTTAAAAACGATACAATGCTCCGCACGTTCTATTTCGAGTGCTTACTGATATACTACATGACATTGTTATATGTGGATGACACGCTTTAACTCACAAACAATATTGTGCACGTACTAGCTTATGTTCATCCTTTATACTGTGATTCAGTAATCCGAAGGCAAAACGACATTGATGTTTGGTAGCCCTAAAGTTAGTATATAATATATATGTATCTTTGTTTTTTAATACTCCTATTATGGTACATTTTTAAGTATATAAATATAGAAATACATTTTATTTAATATAAAATATATAGAGGCCAACCAGTTGCGGGAATAAATAAGGCTAAAATAAAAAAAAATATATAAGTATTCAACATGAACAATGTTGAAATACTACCTAAGAAAATATTTAATGCAAAAGCATAGCTGTTCTCTACTTAATTGGCTGTAAAATTGAGTTTTACGAGAACATTCATATTTAGAGAGATTTTGAGAGAATTTCTTGTAAGTTACTTTCGTCTTTTATTTTCTTTCTTTTTCAACTTTTTCTTTTGATTTGTGTAAAACAAATGACATTTATGTTTTACTTTTTAAATTATGCAACAAAAGCAAATTAACAAAACTCTAAACCTGTGATTAAGTCTAAAATGCTCTATATGATATCTAGTTATACCTATAGGTAAACAAAATAGTTTATTTATTTCCCTATCAGTAAAATATGTTTTTTTTTTTGTAAATTCACTGCTAAGTTAACTTGAAATGAGGTTTTCAAGACTTTTTTTGTTTAGTAAAGATCTTAATGTAGTGTTTTATTATTTTTGATTTATTATTATAGACAGTCTAACTTAAGGCTGATTATATGATATATACATTTGAGATGATATTAGTTGATAGACTCATAAATTGTACACGAAAAGTGATGGTTACGAAAGGAAAATCATCATCAAGTATAAAAAATAATGAGGTTATTTATTGGTTCAAAAACTTTCAAATAGGATTTGTGTTTTTTATCCGAATAGCGTAGCATCTGCCAAACATTCTGTATCCAGAAATATGTATCTGAGATGGTGGAATATTTAATAAATTACTAGCTGACCCGACAAACTTCGTTCTACCTCCATTTAGAACATTTGCATAGGAAATAGAAAAGGGCCGGTTTTAGGGATTCCTCGGCGATTATTCGAATTTTCTCACCTTTTAAACCTTCCCTGGAACTCCACGAACATTTCAAGACCAAGATAACATACATCTGTTCAGCCGTTCTCGAGTTTTAGCGAGAGTAACGAACAGCATATCATTTTTATATATATAGAGATTATTAAGCTGGTTCGGTTGTCAAAGATTTTTATTAATGTCTTGAAAATATTATTATTACTACAAAATTGACTATTTCGTAATATTATAATATTATGATTAAAAGAAATATAGCAAAGTAATACCCTAATAA
The DNA here is from genome assembly GCA_018234505.1 of Junonia neildi neildi. NCBI lineage: Eukaryota > Metazoa > Arthropoda > Insecta > Lepidoptera > Nymphalidae > Junonia > Junonia neildi. Next base: position 2,510 of record DVVJ01002255.1, read on the forward strand.
TACCCTATTACAGTGAAGTTCATTATTTGTGTATATAAAGTAATTCCTGCTTTATTTTTAATAGAGTTTTTGCGGATGGGAATATTGCGCTGCTAAGCTTCTAGGTATAAAATGTTATAGAATACTATTATATTAGTAAGTACTACATTTTAAAACTTTAATTAAATAAGATTAATTAGTAATATGATCTTCAGCATTTAATACCAAACGACCGACTCATTATTTGGATTGGTAAAAAGGTCATAACAGCGGCAATGTTATCCGTAAAAGGTACAATGTTATCCGTACAGGTAAATTAGGGTTACGATTTCCAAATTGAAAAAAAATAGGATTAAAAGTTAAAATTGAGTATAAAAAAACAGTTTACTGTGGATGTTATTTTTCTCTTTTTTGCACTTTTATATTAAAAAACCGGTTGATCCTTAAATAAACTGAACCCATAAATACTATCCCGGACAGTTCCAGATATCCTAAAAATCAGGATATGTTTTGGAACAGGAAATAGGAAATTATAACGATTAAGAATAACATAGTTGCTTTGTTCATATTTACATAGTTATCATCGTAAGGCTCCTCCTTTAGCTGGGATGGTTTGACTGTTGTAGTCGGAGTGTAGTATCTTGGCTTCTGTGTGGTGCTTGTGTGACTGTCTCTGGTTTGAAGGAATGAACCCATCTGTTTGAGAAAAAAATTGTTATTGGATTTTTAATTTAAATGAATTAATATGCATAAGGTAAACTTTAATTGGTAAGTTTTATGTAGTCGATTCTTCATCATTTAAATATCTTTAAACGGAAGTGACCATGGCATAGAATTAAAAATGGTAGCGAAATATTTTTATAAAAGACGAAATAAAAAACAAATAAAATGATCATCTTACTATAACATATTGCCATCCATTTTCAACTCTCATCAATAAAATTTTTTCTTCTAAAACATATGCCAGTGTTCCCAGCGGCGTCATTGAAGTTCTCTGCAACAAAAAATAACGAATGACTCTGTATTTTTAACCAACTGCCCAAAAAGGAAAGACCTTTTATACCAAAAAGGTTTCCTTCTAATATATTATGACATAATATGGTGTTATCATATGTATTTATATAAATAGTAGGAAAAGCAGATATGTAGCTTCCGTATTTTTTTTTAGTTTTTAATATTTAGTAATATGTTCTCTTTATTTACTTAATCGACATTATTTTGATAACTACATACATAGTGAAGAAATTAAATTATATTCAAATTTTGCTTTATTTTTTATTGAATTTTATTTATGCAATAATTGACAAAATATACTCGATTCTTTCAAAAAATATATTCATTACCTTTAATAGAGCTGTGCTCGACTTATAAATTATAGTTGCTGCTGTGTAGAAGTCGTCATCCTCATTCGAAGTATCTAAAAGTTTAAAAATATTTAAACATTTATTTCAATACGCCAGATCAGCATTATTATCTTTAGAATAAAATAAATTGTTACCAGCACCACCGTTCCCATTATTGAAGGCAAGCAATGTACTCCTAGTAAGGATTCCGCCAGGTTCTCCCTTTGGCCCAGTAATGGAGACACCGGGTGAGCCAGGCGGCCCAGGAGGTCCAGGAGGTCCTGGTGGACCGGGGACGGTAACTGAATTAGATTCTGCACATGTTCCTGGTAAACCATCTTTTCCTGGCTCACCAGGTTTTCCAGCTTCACCCCTGTCTCCCTTTTCACCTCTTATCTAAAATATTATATATATATTTTTAGAATAAGAGAATTATGTAACGGATATCTACATTCTTTTATTAGTTTTTATTTGTTATATTTAACGGAATTTAGAAGATAATTCAAATCTAGGGTAATTTTATTACAATATTTCACAAAAAGTTTTGAAACAAGGAATACTTGTAAGTACCTTCTCGATGTCGATAAATGGTGTTTCGCCTTTTTCTCCTTTAAGCCCAACACTGCCCATTTCGCCTTTAGGTCCAGTTGCACCCTTAAATAAATTTAATATTATTTTCGAAAACGTTTCTTAATTTTTCCTCAGTTTTTTAAACCCATTATTATACTACATACCTGCATTCCAGGATCTCCTCGATCACCTTTAGATCCCTTAGGTCCAGGAGCACCCGTGGGACCTCTTTTGCCGGTATGCCCCATTGGCCCGCGTGGTCCAGGTTTACCTGGTGGGCCCTTTGTTGAAAATAATTATTTTTATACAAGATGTAACATTATGAATCAATTACGAATATCAACAAAAATAGTAATTCATTATGAATACAGCGTTAATTTTGAACATTCGATAAGATATATATCACAGAACAGAAATTACAATCGCAAAGTAATAAATAAACATATAATTACAAGTTGTAATTTTCATTTTTTAATAATTATTTGATAAAACACTAACCTTCATGAGACTAATAGCGGATACGGGTACATTGCCAGGAGGGCCTGGCTCTCCTTGTTCACCTTTATGACCCCTTGGACCCATGGGACCTGGTTCTCCTGTATGCCCATGAGGTCCTCTTTCTCCTGTAGGACCTTGAGGTCCTTCCTTGCCTGGTAAACCTATCGGCCCTATTGGACCAATTTCACCTTTTTCACCCTGATTAGAGAAAAAAGACAAAATATTTTATTATTGATGATGACTAATCAGAATATTAATATTTGATAGTTTTCTTACCTTTTCGCCTTGTACACCCCTTTCACCTTTATATCCTCTTAGTTTTTCTACTATCGCTGCGTCTGTAATAATTTTTTTAATGTTACTATCAAACCAAAACCAAAATACTTTGAAAATATACCTATATGTAACTTTACGTTAAACATGATGCATTAGTACAGAATATTGGAATTGGAAGAAATATTATTTTTGACCTATTACAAAAGAAATCTAATGTTGTTCAACAGAGAGTATGGCTAGGCCTTAGAGTATAATTATACGAGTATTTTATATTATATACATAATATTTTATTTGAGCTTACTTTCAACGGGATCCATATCGCTGTCTAATATTGAAGACAGTTTTGCTGGTAAACCTGGCAAACCAATATCACCTCGATCTCCTTTATCACCTAAAATAGAAAAAAGTTTTAAAGAAATTGTGTAAAACTTTAAACACATTTAAAGTAAAACTCCATTTTTATAAGTACAAAGATTCATTCAACATAGGTTTCAATATAATTTTATGTTATGTACAGGAGTAATATAATAACCCTTATCTCCTTTGTCTCCTGGATGCCCATGTGTACCCGGAACTCCTGGAATTCCATTCTGTCCTGGTTTTCCTATATCACCTTTTTCTCCTCGAGGACCCGGTTTACCATCAAGTCCCTGTATTACATGAACATAATATTTATTTTCCTCATTAAATTTGCAAAAATAAAATAAAATAAAAAATAAACTTTATATTTTACCCGGTTTATTACAGTGTTTATCACTGCTTCGCCCTTTTCTCCTTTCGATCCTGTGTCACCTTTATCGCCCTTCTTGCCTTCAATACCAGCAGGCCCAGGAGGCCCTGGTGGTCCAATCGGCCCTGTTTCACCCCTTTCGCCAGCAACTGGGACTTTTGTCTCTTCTATTTCCTATCAACAAACCTCTGACACTAATTGTTTCAACAAAGTCATTTCATCATTGTTTTAAACTTTTTTTTTAATTTTCAATTACAATTTATGTTATCACCTTACAAGCAGGTCCAGGAGGACCAGGTGGGCCTACAGGTCCCTGTGGTCCTTGGGTCCCAGGGCTGCCATCTCTTCCAGCTTCTCCTTGAGGTCCCCGTTCTCCATCTTTTCCAGGAATACCGTCTGCACCACGATCACCCGTATCTCCTTTCAGTCCTATTGGCCCTCTTTCTCCTTGTTTACCTGGTAAGCCCTAGTATTAAATGATGGTTAGTTATTAATTGTAAGACACATCATTTTAATGCTAATTTTAAACAATACGTACCGTTAAACCAGGTCTTCCTTGTTCACCATCATCTCCCTGGGGACCTGGTTCTCCTGGAGGTCCCCTCATCTCTGGCATGCTAAGAAGCAAATTTGATACAACTTTCTCAGAGCACTGGCATGACTGTAAATTTTTAGAAATATTTATGTAAATCTAACTGTGGTGTGCAATGCATTTGGACTAATATGAGATGACTAATTATTTTGTAGTCTTACCCCTTCATCACCTTTTTTGCCAGGTAAACCCTGTGGTCCTTCTCGACCTGGGGGTCCTTGCGGTCCCATTGGACCAGTAATTGATATACCTTTGTCACCCTAAAATATAGTCAAACTATAGTTAGCGCTACATAATATTCATACTACTTTTAATACTAAATTGATTAACAAATATTATTAACAATTTATTTAATCAAACCATTGTCTATTAAAAACGGGTTTCCAAATTTTTGTTTACTTTCATATATTCGTCTATATTTATTTCGTCCATATATTTATCTGTACTTTATATTGTCTATTGTGTGAGATTAAATTTAAATATAACGTGTCTTAAATTTTGAAAATTATAACATAACATTTTAATTTGAAATATAAAATCAGGAAAAGGGACTTTAAAAATATAAAGTATGCATATACCTTTTCACCCTTGTCACCCCTATCTCCTTTGTCACCTTTATCCCCCTTGTCACCCTTCTCCGGCCTTTCTAGGCTACCTGTAATTTGATTATTTAATGAAATCACTGCTACATTACCATGATACTACTAGAATATAAAAAATAGGCCAATATATGTATGTGTGAGTTGTATTGATATTTATGTACTTTAAAAAAAGTTAATTGACCAATTTACAAAATAACTTATAATAGTTATAATATTTTTTTTGTAATAAATAAGATTATTATTATACTTACTTGTGTCGCTGTAATCATCCGAGTCTTCATCTTTAGGAGAATCTGTGAACTTTAATAAAAAGAATAGATAATTAATATTTAGGATACATAGTGTATTTTTTTATTGTTATTAGAATTAATTTGTTAGTAAATTAGAAAATTGAAGCGTGCATGTATGCCCGCGCGTGCGTCGTGTGAAGCGAAAAGCCAATAAAATAATTTTGAAAATAAGTATACGTTTGAAAAATTAAAAAAAAAAAATATTTTTTTAATAGCCAATGAAAATTTTCGGACATACCCTTTCTTCTAGATTCTCTGGTTTCCCAATATATACCTAAAATATCGTTATGGTTAATGAATGTTACAGTTTGATTATTTATTATTTTTCCACTTTGGTTAATATAATTTAATATATATTTTTACAAATAACAATCTAAATCTTAATTGGATAATATTGTTATTTTTAAAAGATATCAGAATAATTCTAAAAATAAATATGAAGTTTGTTGCACAATGATGATATTCTAAAACTTTTAAGTGTTTTTACTTTTTTCTGACAAATAATTTAGTAATTAGTGTACGTTGTTGTTAAAGATAAATTTGCAGAAAAATGCCGACTTCAAATTGTAGTTGATCTTTTTCTATAAAAAGTAATGACCTCTTTATTCGTCTATGTAGGATAGGACCACTATATGTATACTTAATAAAAATAAATAATTTTTTTATGTCACTTTGAAAAACACAAAAATACTGCCACACTGAATTTCCTTATTTTTTGAAGCATCGTTATTAAGAATATATTATATTATCCTGAAATCTTTTGATAAAATACGTTATTTACTATTCTATTCTTTTTCCATACTATATACATTGTAATTTTTAAAGTAATAAAATTTTTGATAACGAAACATGCAAAAACATGATCCAAATATTTTGAAACTTTTTTTTATTATGACTTATTAATATGTGACTTACATCACCGGGGCTGCTCGGACTATCGTCAATCTACGGAAGAAATAGTTATATACACTAAAGTGTCCCAAACTTATTAGAATACAATCAAAAATTATATGTACCTAAATAGTTTTATATAAATAATATATGTATATTTTAAATACAATGGCAGTGATTATCACGACATAAAACATAAAAGCTTTATATGGCTTTATTCTGTATAAATAAATATATGTATATCTAATTCTAATTTTTGATTGTACATACTTATAAAAAAAGATAGTGTGTAGTACCAGTGAATAGATAGTAAGATATAAAATAGACCATACTTCAAAGATATAGGCAAGTACATTGATAGCAGATAGAAGCATACATAGATGTTGTGACAAAATACTCAAAACTTACACTAGGAGGGAGTTTATAGTCCTGTAAGATAAAAATACATATATTTATGTGGTTTAAATATAATTATTGAGATATTTAATAGAAATCTCCCATACTAACAGTGTCGCATATGTCGTGTCGCCCGTAGAGATCTGGATTCGGGTATATTTTAAGACTTTGTATTGCACCCTGTAACAAGAAATAAAAAATAATTATTTTAAAAATGTATGTTTCCTTATATTAAAACTTAGTATAAAGAAGATTCAGGTATTTGCGGTATTTTTATGCCAACACATTGTCAAACTAGGGTCGTGAAAAAATCAATTTACAGTCATTAATCATTGTGAAACTTGATATTCGCATGTGAAATTAGTGGTCAAATGAACGTCAAAAATAATTGATTTGTTACTGCATTCAATTCGAGGTGTAAATTGGGTATTATAATATCTGACAACAAACTGATAAGTGTGATGTCAAACTAAATTAACGCAAAAAAAGCGGATAAAAACTACACATAACTGTCTAAAAAGAATAAAAATAAAAATAGAAACGTAAAAATGTATTCATATAAATCCGACGTTAAAAAGTAATTCAACTATAAAATATGATTGACGTCAACTGACCCATAAAACTAAAATACGTTATATGAAGAGAGTCACAATGTACTCTGTCAATGAGGGTTGAGTTGCGCAACAAAGTTATCCATTGAAAACCCTGGCTCGCTCTTTCACGAGATACGGCTACATTTTATGAGAAATATTTTCTCTAAGCAATAAAGTAATTCAGACTGAGTGCCACACAAAACAGAGTAATTAGAATCCGTTGCAAAATTAGTTGTACTGTGTTTAAAGAGAGAAAATTTGTACTATATTTTGTACTCTGTGCCCTTCGCATTGGCCGTAATATGCGTAGTCTGTAAAGGCATTGTCTGTTTGCGTTGACGCCGTTTTCATTGTTCTGTTAGGAGATTAAAAATATGACGGGACTCAACTCTTTTGTGGTACGAGGCGAGGTTTTAATGAAACTGAGTCTCGATTCTAGAATTCAATGACTATCGAATCGAAGTTTATGACATTGTTTTTTTTTTGTATTTACTCACCCATTTTGTCTTTTTTCTAAACAAACTGTTTTAGGTATATGCTGAACTGCTTAAATTGAACAAGTCCAGTTCTGGGCCCTTATTCTCTATGCCGAATTAAAACGTATTTCTATGTTGAAACACGTTATTGTCCTAAAACCGTGTTCTCTATGACATTGTTAAATTGAAATGTCACGTTACGTGGTGCGTTCCATGCTGTCAAATAAGTAATTAAGAAATTAATAAAAAATAAACCGG
>DVVJ01002256.1:0-10003 GCA_018234505.1 Junonia neildi neildi
AAGCAAAATGTAATTTCAAAATTGTAAAAAATTCTGAATTTAAAAACAGCAAGAATAAACTTACAGCTAGTCCATAAAGCTCTCATTATTAAAAATTGGTTTAATATGAAAAATATCTATTATTATCTTAAAAACTCCTATTCTGTTAAATCTTTTCCCCATGCCTCAAAAAGGCCATATTGGTCCCAATAAACGATATTAATTAGGGGAAATTTTTCAGCGGATTCTTCGAATGTGGCAAGGAATACGAAACATTTTGCCGACCCGGAGTGATGGACGAATTTCCTGGTAAACTGCTCCATCCGCGCGGGGACTATTTGTCTGAATTTGAATCGCATTTATTTCCAGAGAAATTTGTCTCCTAAGCCCCGAGGGTATGTACTGGAAGCGCCTGCGGTAATTCCTCACGTTTAATTGAATAAAGTTCATTTGTATACTCTATGTAATTGTATAAATAAATCGTTTCGTATTTATCATTTGTAACGCGTTCAGCGTCATTCATCTCATGCGTGAGAAAAAATAAAGTATCAGGAAGTCAGTGTTTATTTTCTAATTTTCCGGCTGTCTTCACGAGGTCTGAGCAGGCGGGGCCGTCTGGCGTGGCAAATGTGACAGGAGTATTACAAAACTCTCCTGATAGATGGTATCCATATAACGGGTTTTCTTTTACACTTGATGGACTTTTATAAAACTGATACTGACTAAATAGGTACTTAAACCTATTAAACTTAGATTTCATAGGTTCGACAATTTATATTTTAATGGTCGATGCTTAGTCTAAATCAACAATTTATTACTTAAATATTGAATTATTTTATAAAAGAAGAATAAGCTTAGCTTTCAAGGTACGCAATGTCAAAACATTAATCGGCACCTATTTAATAAAAATAATCTTTAAATAGAAATATTTTTTACATACCTACATATAGACTTCGACATTCATATGACTTTTAGAAATGTGACTTCCATAATATATCAAGAATAAACATACGTAGATAGGTTTATGTAAAAGATGTTAATATGTTTGCACAAAATACATGGGACTTACCTAACATATTGGGTTAATCGCAAATCTTGTATTTCATTTCACGCTACTATCTAGATAACCAATTTAAGGAAGTGATTTTGTGAATCATAATTCTCATTTAGCAATTGAGAACTTTTAACAAGAAAACTTTTCAATATTCCTCGCCTACAGTGTTCGCAAAGTTATTGTAGGTACTAATGAATAATTTTGATGTTTCTCTACAATCGATTTGCGGTCACGAATTAAAAGTTTTACATCGGTTTCGGTTTTATTAATTTTGCCGATAACTCGTGAAAACGTCTGAGAGTCATTAAACTGTTCTCAGACAAAATTTTACTTTACAATAAATAGTTCAAGTATAATAATAAACCTGTTCAAAATAATGCCTTCATTGAAGAGCTAAATTTATATTTTATCGATGAATAAAATAAGCGTGAGTCCTTGAAATTTTATATTTGAAACTGTTTTCTTAAGTTAATTTTAGACATGCTTTTAAGTGTTGGTTTATAACTAATTCCAGAATAAATCGAAAGGGTAGATCTATAATTCAAGTAATAGAACCAGAAATGAAGTTTCTCAGTTCAGATACGAAGCACAATACCAACAAGGTCCATTACACATAGTCAGGCGATACATCTTTGTCGACGAAAAGTGGCGACGCTACATAACGCCACAAGATGTCGAATACTTGCTTCACCGGGAAATGACTAGGAAATTGCCCCATTATGCTTGCAAATCGTGAGCTGCATTCGTATCACTTCTTTGGCTCTTTGCTCGTAATTTCGCGTGCCTTCACAGGCGGCAAAGATAGCTTGGAAGTGAGCGGGCGACAAGCAGAAACGTTTCTTTGCTACAATGAAGCTGCTTTTGGCTTTTAAGTGGACATAGTTTTAGTCTTTGTAGCAAACTCGAGCCATAGTCTCCTTTCACGTTATTAGAACAATTCTAGAGTGCTTACAATGATATCTCATTCTCTCTGTTATGCAAAAATACGTTTAGACGGGAAATTATGAGCATTTTCGTTGCATTTGCGACGTTTTATCCTTGTAAAGTAGCCTATTTAAATGTGCATAGTAGGATAAAAAAAATACAGTATGCTTATAATAACAGTATTTTTAATATCTAATAGGTACATGTTTCTTATTCACCTGTCATCATTAATTGATAATAGTTTATTTAATTTGATTTATTAATCGTATTCTTATAGTATTCACGATAGATTGTAAATTATTTAATGATTAAATAGCGTAATTGATTATTGCGTCAAAAATATAATGAAATTATTTATTTGTTTGTCAAGTTATGGATACGCGGGAAATGGTGTAATGCACAGGAACAAATTAATTTCCTCTTAATTAAATCGCAATGCAAATGAGGTAACAGCGAACAGGATTGCAATAATACTTCCGATGCTACTTAGTGTTAAAACAATTTACATAATGTAATAATAATAGTTGAGTATTCATAGAACATGCATATGTTATATGTATATACGTATATGTATACGTATGGGTAATTTTGTATTGTAATATTGAGATAGATTAGATTTTATAATAGTATTTTATAGATATTATAAAAAGTATATTTACCTACTATATAATGTTTTTATTATTCACAGGTTAAGGGGAAAAAAGGGTGTAAAGCCCCATATGAGTTTGGGTTCATCACTGACAAATCAAGTCACCACTGGTCAAGGTAAAACCGAAATATCCACTTCAGCTTTTGATTACATTACTAGCAACCCGCTCCGCCCTGGTCAGTTGCATTGTAGTGGACATTTTTATCGATATTTCAAGATATACAATTCCGTAGTACATTAATCTAATCTGTCTCGAAAGCGCACACAATTATGTTTATCGATATCGGATCGGATATCCGATATCGTCACGACATCACATTAAAAAAGATCTTTGAATTTTACAAAATCTATCTAACGCTAATTACTGTGTTAAACTTCTTGTAGGAAAAGATCTAAGCGAACAGATAGGGGAATCGATTTTATTTTATATTATATAAAGATTATATTTAGTGTGGGTGTGGGTGGTCAGTTGGTCACTATAACTGACTGCTGGACTACGTCGAATGTTCGGTCTCCGTACGGTTAAATATTTGTATAAGGTTTGAATGTTTGAGTTTGTGGCGTGTATGGTTCCGGATACCCGACACGAGATTTCACCCTAGAGGGGTATTGAGGATTGCGTTTTTATTTATTGATATTAATTAATTAATGCAAATATTATAAAACTGCTACTATTTCTATTTTAAATTTATATTAATAATGATTATTAAAAAAAAAAAAACATTATGTATGTACTAATAATATATTTTTAACAGCCACATAAACTTAAAAAACTATATAACAAAGCATTTAAATCAGCCTAACTTACGAACTATTCATATGAACTAGACGTAAAAAAAACTAAAAAAAAAAAGAAATGAAATCCACAACAAAGGTAACGACATAATTCAAGCTATTAGCCAATAATAGGCGCAGTGGAGTACGCACGGAGAGGCCAAACCGACATTGAAGGGGGTGAAGCGCCCTCCAACGCTAATCGCCTACAAGAGCCCCTTTAAGGGCACCAAGGGTTCTTTCCACAGATCACTATTGCTCGAGAAACACGTTCGGATGGTTAATGAATTCCCTCTAATTGGATTAACGTAGTTACAAGTGGAACAAATGTTTGTCTTATCACATCTTTGCTCTCAGATGATGTTCACGTTTGCATTGTTTTATTATTTTATAAAATACTAGCTATCTTTGACTTCACATGGACTTAACAAAGGTTATATCCAAAATAAACCAATGAACTTAAAATAAAGTCTATGTTAATCTGGGATAATGAAGATTTCTAATGGTGAAAGAATTTTTGAAATTGGTGTTAAAATTTCTGTATATTCTTTACGTACAAAAAAACTTACATAATATTAAATTTCATGTTATGGTGATTTTTTACGTTACTCATAATCCAATACTAATATTAACTCAAAATAGAAAAATAAAAAAAAAATAAACGAGGTGAAATGTCACGCAGGACTTTTTGATGTTTTTTTCCGGACATTATAATTTGAAAGCAAAATATCGTTCGTTTGATAGCCTTAAAGATTAAATATATGAATATTCATGCTAATAAGTTCAAAATGACTAAAACCCCAATATAAAAGCTTCGCTTTGTGAAAATTATTTCGTATATGATAAATAAAAATCAGTAAGATATTAGAGATTGTTGGTAATTTTATTTTCGTTATAAATACGCATTTATTTAAAGAAACGTACTTTCGTACTTTATTACACGGAAAAACGCCTAAAGTGACATTCCTTTTGATGTTTTGTGAATAATAATCATGTTTTTGTACTTTGAAGTTCACTTTAATATTTTAATGAGAGGTTTTCAAAATGTGTACGTTACCTATACATAGAATCCATTATATTTTTAAGAAAACTGTGAATTTCTTAGTTACAACAAAGTATATCTTTAATTAAAGTAACTAAACATAATTATATTTCTATTGTTATTTATATTCTATTATCTTAGAAAACCTTCGTCTTTGCGAATTATTATTTTTTGTATGGTACTTTTATCAACAATACAATCTTGAAAGTATTTCAAATTCTTATTGTTACTATTATTATTTTATTTTAAAATGTATTAATTTTACTAGATTTACTGATATTCATTTATTAAAAACATTATAAAATACTAGCTGAAAAGACGAAGGCAACCTTTGACAACCTGACAAATAAATTACACAAAAAGAAAATGTGGGGATACCCTGATCGCCTAGTGGTATGAAATATTCATTACGACCTATTTTCATGTCTACAAAACATACACAACTAATTTCATAAAAATCGGTGGAGCCATTTCGGAGAAGAACAATCTTAAACACCGTGTATGGTATAAAATATGTATTAATGTGCAATTGAAAACAATATTCCTGTTTAAAATATTACAAATGTACATACATACGCAGATATGCGCGTTACTGTGTATAGAACAAATACAAGTTTTAATCAAACTCACGTCATAATTACATCCCAGATGCAAATGTAACACACATGTAGTTATACCTACTACTTTTGTCAACAAATACTGACATTTGATGTTTAATGATGTGATCGAAACCGACGCTTTTATATGCTTTACATAATTTAAAGCATCTATCACAATAGCTACTAAAACGCAGTAAATTCTCTATGTGGTTGAAATTACATTGGTTTGAAACACTTTAACTTCATCTCTTAAGGGGTTTAAATGTTTATATTATTCTAGACCCTTGTCCCTAAGGATGTCAACCGATATGTCCGAATATAGTTTAATTCTTCTGGATAACAAATGATTTAATCTTAGAACGATTTAATGAACAGTTCACCGGATGTGTTATATTTTTCTTCTTTTTAAACATAAAACGGGCTATTTAGTCCGTGGCTTAGTTGAAGTAAAATGACCGCTAATAGAAATTTGCAGCACCAGAGGAGCTAGAAGAGTTTCGCCTAAATGAACATAAAGAAGCCAAGAAATTTAATCTATCCAAAAAGTATCTAAGGACTACAGCACACTGCGCTTGTACAAGACATGAACATGTCGGTGATGCGTCTAAAGAAGTTTTTACCTAAAACTAGCAGAAAAACGAAGCATACGAAGGAAAGAAAAGAATTGAGAGAGGAGTTAAGCTTCCGGTTCGCTCTCATCGTACAAAATGCCTTTTTGTCGTACATCGTCAGCAAATCGCAGTCCACTGCTAGACATAGGCCTCCCCAAGTTCGCGCCAAACATCCCGGTCCTCCGCAACCCTCATCCAGCCCGCTCCGGCAACCTTGCGTATATCGTCAGTCCAGCGGGCCGGAGGGCGTCCTACACTACGTTTGCCAAGACGCGCTCTCCTCTCCCAGACTCGTCTGCTCCAACGGCCTTTTTGTATTACTGATAAATGTTCTTACGCATCCTGCCTAGGACTATCCTCAGGCGGGTATGCAGGACTACTAGAGAGCCAGTCTAGATTAAACTACTCGTAACATCAGCACCACGCCACACACCAAGTGTGGCTCCAAGTTATAAGTGCTCGGGATCACTTAGAAGCATTCTACCGTAAGAGTAAATAAAACCTAGTATTTCATTGTATTAAATGTACATATTATAACTATAATAAAGAACAATATTCTATTATCTTGTGTGAATTATAGTTATAATCTAAGCTAAGCGTGGTTACCATTGTTTTAATAATAATTGACTGCTGAAAATTTTGAATTGATAGCAGCTAATTAAAAATTTAACATTTCAACAACTAAATATTTTTGTTAATTTTAATTCACTATCGAATGCTGTTCATATACGAGCACGGCAGCTGGTTCGAGGTACTACACTCTCATAGAAAATAGTTTTTCAAATAAAAAAGCAAATTTCATTGTGAATTGCACAAATAAACTTGTTACGTTTACATATGTACCTTGTTGACATGCATTTGGTCGATTATTAAACGATTAATAGCATGCGATTTTGTTGTTTAGTCTGATAGATGCTTTACTGAAACAGATAACATTTGCATATTTATAAGCATTAAACAAATAGTTCGAAATGTTAGTTAATATTAAATTAATTGATTTGCATGTTTAGATATTGTGTTTAAGTGTATAGTTTGAGTAACATAAAATTATATTGGTAAAACGGAATATATAAAGAGCTAAGTATAATAAATTGTGCGTTATCTATTACAATTTTATGTATAACATGATATAACTAAAACTATGAAATTGTCATAACAATAAAATAGTTTTCATTTTAGACATAGAAATATACCTGAATGTGAAAACGTACTATATTTCAATACTATGATAACATATAAAAAGTACGTTAAAATGGTCATGAAAAGACAGCTAGAAAATTTGGAGATACGAGTAAATTTAGCGTTAAATGAAAATTGTCAAAAGAATTTAGTTCAATTAAATATGTCAGTAATAATTCAGATTTCCGAAAAGGTTCGAAATTGCCGGTAAAGTACACAAAGACTGGTGATGCGTTATCTGACCTATTTGCCCCGGGCAATACCGCGGTCGGAAATATAAAATATGACGTCATCAAAAATGTAACGAATACGATCGTACAAAATTACGCTTATTGATCAATGCTGATTTAAATTCATAACTAGCTTATATTTATTGTGTGAAGAGAATTTTGAACATTTTTAATGTAACATTTAAGCAATTCCTTTTGATAAGGGTGCTTTCAAAGACTAGATTCTACATTAAATCTGATCTACTACTTTCTACATTCTACGGCGACATCAGTGCTTTGACAAGGTCTAATAGTCGTAGTTATCGTAATTGTCCTCATTTGTGCATACATTTTTTTTTATTAAAAATACTCGTAAGTTTTTTATTTCTCTCAAAATGTTATTTGATATTGAAAATGGTACATGATATTTTAATCGTATGCTGCTTATGTAAGCTACAAGTACAGCTGTAAAGCTACATTTAACATCATTTTTCAACTTTATTTTCAACGTTATTACAACAAAAAAAATATTACCACACATTTTTATCGTTAGTTCCAACATTTAAATCGCAAGCAAAAAGTAGGTGCTTCAGACTGTAAAGAGTTCAAAACGAACATTTTAAATAAAAATATTACGAGTATTTTACGAAAACAGCACAACTTATAGCTTATGAAAATTGTGTTACACGTGGTAGCGCTTTTAACCTATTGTATGTGTCATTTAAACGAAATGGCATAAGTGAAAAATAAAATCGAGCATAATTTACGGGCTTTACATTAAAACCGTAATGGTATTAAATCGACAGAACGTGAAAACTGCAACGCCGGGAACAGCGCTTACAATTTTCCTGACGCTATATTTTTATGGACAATAACTGTCTCATTAATGCAATTGTACATTTTGTTACTGGAATTTTACAAAACCACCGATTTTATGAAACATCAATTTAAATAAACGCCCAAAATATTCCGCTATGAATTATGGAGGAGCGCATTATCGTCGTTGCGAATTAAACTATTGAATACTTTTAATCGCATTTTTCTAAAGGAGTTGCTTGTAGTAACGATATTTTCATTTATTAAGTGTGTAGAATGTTATTATTAATATTTGAAAATATTTATAGTAGGGGTAAGTGGGGGAAACACGAACACCTAAGAAAAAACTTAAATAAAACAGTGAAATACGATTACAGAGTTTCTTTTTCTTTTTAATCATAAGTTTTTATTAATACATAAGGGGGCAAAATTAACGATCTAAAATTCACTTAACGCAACAAATACTGTGAAAAATTTGGTGTCGCCTGAATTCATATTTTAATTAGCGTTAAAACAATTTGTCAAAACTTAATTTTCTACTTGTCTCTAAAAATATTTATTTATTAACGTCCTGAAAATGTGTTTATTTATACAGTAAAAAGAAGTTATTATGAAATCGAGGTTATTATCACTACTATAAAATATAATTTAAACTCTTTATCAACTTTCGTCTGCGTCTGAACCGTCGTCGAATGCAAAAAATAAGGTCAAGTACGTAAGCAATGCTTCCCTCTATTAAAAATCCTAGCTATCTTTGAAATTTAATATGAGCAGTTTAACGCTTTTTAGGATTTTACAATGAACGTCGGATTAAATTATTTAAATTAAAAATTAACTTTCATTTCTAACAACCTTATCCAGAGTAATTGAGCTAAAATACTTTTTCTTTAATCTGATTTTAAATTAACTACCAAATATGTATTTATACGCGAGAGCAAAAGTTTAGCGACCTCTATAGATTTAAAAATTTTGCGAGTTATTTTCGTCCTTATACCTCGAAGTCTAATTGCGATGTACGAGATAGTGAGATTTCCATATAGTAATACGTGTAAAATTTCATACCATAAAATAGACTAATCCTTGCCGGCTTTAGTTCTTTTTGTAATATCCACCAAACATATTCTGTAATAAATTTATTCGGATATTAAATAGAGTTTAAAATAAACGTCCTCATATACTAAGAAATCGCCATCGATCTTACATTATCGGTTTAGCCCGTAATGGGGTCCCGTTAGCATCCATTGGTTACGTTAATTCTATGTATCTGAATCTATATAATTTATAGACGTACTTCAGCGATAATTTAAATAAAAGCTAAATGAAGACGTTGAAAACTTACTTCAGTACCCTTCCAACTTTCGGATCCATTCTTCCGACTTACTATTAACTTCTTTCTTTGAATGCAGTCTCTTAAATACGAGTTGCTTAACAGCTGTTTGAGTTATTGAAATACTGACGATCTTGCAGTTATTAGATTCTGTGATATACTGTATTATTTGCTTTATTAAATAATAATATACAAGTTCTTATAAGAACTTTATTGACTTCAGTTATATTCAGTTATGTTAAGTTTGATTATATTTGACTTTCATTTCAATACACTTATCAAAAGAACTGTCTTATGTTAAATGGATAAAAATTACACTAAGCGAATACAATTTTGAAACAGAGATAGAATAAAAATATGGCAAAATATTATTTACAAGATTCCATTTAAAAGAGATTTATAAAAGGATCAATTTAGTACTCTTCATAATAAATTACAGACATTTATATCCAGCAGTGTCCATTTTGAAGCCTTGTAAAAATATTTAGTTATTTTTCAGGTTTTTATATAAAAACGTTTATAATAAAATAATTGAAATTTATTTATGTAATTTAAATAGCATCTCATTTTTATAATACCTTAATTTCACGAGAGATTTGTAAGATTAGCGTTTGAATTATGTTTTAAGATTGTAAAGGTACCTATTTCAAAGTAGAAATTTAATGTTTAATTAAATAACACATGTCCTGTCCTGCACAAATGTTCTCATGTCTCTTGAAGAAACGTCACTTAATTCAAAATTACGATGAATTAATAGCTTTAGATTTAAAACGGTGCACTACGAGTGCTATTGTTATATTGGGTATATTAAACAAAAACTTTTTTTACCCACAATGAATT
>DVVJ01002257.1:0-10003 GCA_018234505.1 Junonia neildi neildi
ACATGTGTCAGAATGTCTTCCGGCACATGCAGGTTTCCTCACGACGTTTTCCTTCACCGACGAGCTCGAGATGAATTTAAACACAAATTTAGCACTTGAAAATCCAGCGGTGCTAGCAAGGGTTTGAACCTTTGGTTAAGATCCACGTGTTCGCACCACTAGGCCATCTCGGCTCCTTTTTCTAGTGTATAGTAAAAATTGCTCGTATATCCAAATATTTCTCACAAATTATATCATGGGAAGTTCAATAATATATTTACAATGTGCAGCAGACACAAGACCGCCGTTTATTTCGAAATTACGTCCTTTGTGGAATTACAAACAATATCGATATTGTTGACATAATTATATGAAATTACGACATAGGTACTTTACAAATGAAATTACCCACTTCCGTTTGAAGCTGCATGCACTTAGGACGAGTACAGACATCAGACAGAATGTCTAGCCACAATCATTACAAAAATCGTTACCAATTGTAAGTATTTTAATACTTAGTTAAAAATATTAATTTACAATTTTTTTCAGAAGCTTTTTTAATTTTTAGATCACGAAAATAATTTAAGAACTCGATTTTTTAAGTGATGATAAGATTATGTCCTTGATTATATTGTAAATAAAAAAGCTTTGCTTGTTTTTTTTTCTGTGTATCTAAAGTTCGCTGCCCAGACTAAATACGATAATATATTTTATTATAGCCTTTTATATAAATCGCAGCTTTTATAAAAAATCTTGTCTGATGTCTACACATAATACTTTCATGTCGTCGACATTTACATATTTCGCCGTCATTATTCAGTTACGGAGGTCAGATGGCACTCGCCTGCCAAGCGGATACGAGTCAATTTACAACACACACTGAAAATGACAGATTGACAAGCTCACAGTGTTATTTCTGCCAAGTTTTAATACTTCCAACATTTATACACTGAATTTTATAATGGGAGATAAAGTTTGGGTAGCAGTGACTGGTTTATTTTTGTGTATCTGATTTTTTATTAAGGTTTTTTTTTTTGTTATAATACTTGGCTTTTTGGTGTTGTTTTTTTTTTATTTATTATTCTACATTTCTAACATTAACCTTCGCGTTTTCAGCGGGACTTATGATTATTTATTGTTATATTTCTATATTTGTATGATCTGAAATAGATCATCTGGGTGTTTGTCCTTGTGGGTCTGCCCACGGTGCCTTGGAGATCACATAAAGAAGTCGGTCCCGGTTGTTATCATAATCACCTTATAACGATCGCTATTCATAGTAGGTAAATATTATAGTCTAAATGATTACTGGCTTGCCATTTATGTTGCGGAGGTCAGACGGCAATCGCTCTGCATAAAAATCAGTAACCTGTCAAAAGCTAGGCTAGAATGAGTCAGACCCCGCTAAAAGTCTAGGAAAACTGCTAAGAAGATGTAATATAGAATATGTAATATATTATCTTTAATTAAATTCCGTGTAAAACGTAACCAACAACTATTATTGTTACTGTTTTGTTTATTTCGTAATAATCTGCGCTGAAATCCACACAAAACGCATTAGTTTTTATTATTCAGTAGTTATTACAATATTGTTCCGATAAATATATTTTATACGCAGTACCTAAGTACGAAAATCGATGTAATATAACACCTATATTTCATATTTATTTCAACGTATATACAAAAAGCAATGGTCGTCAAACTTTATCTATATAATATTTTTTTCTTTCGTATTAAATAACTTTTACACTTGTATGTATATAAAATGTATAGATGCCTACCTATTGATTTCCTTAAAACTATTTTACGAGCCGAGATGGCCTAGTGATGGGAATCCGTGAGTTAGAGTCAGAGTCTGAGTTTTTAAGTGCTAGTTTTGGGTTTAAATTTATCTCATGATTGACAGTGAAGGAAATCATCATTAGGACAAGGATGCAGGTTGCGTGTACCGAAAGAAATTCTGACCATCCACCGACTGGGGGGCAGCGTGGCGGATTAAGCTACAAAACGGCTCCTTAATAGGAAGGGCGACCTTTGCCCAGCATTGGGATATTACTGTTACACTTGTTACTTTACTATTATTTACATTGCATTCTATGATGATTTTGAAAAAAATCCGTAAAACAATAAACGGTATAGAAAAAATACGTAAAAGTATTTTTAAACACAATAGAACAAAAATAATTAGCTATAAAACTTGTATATTATAAGTTTGTAAGTGAATATAATTAATTATGATGGTTACTTATCAGTATTACTGCTGAATGAATTTCAGTGAAAATAGCACATTTTCAATCAAATCTTCAAAATCCAAATCGCCCCAAAAAAATAAAATTCAGCAAAGTTCCGAAAAAGCTCAAACAAAATTTGAGAACCACTGACCGAGACTAATCATATAAAGTGCTTCAATACTTCCAGACTGTTGTCTGCATTAATCTTCTATTATAAAGCACGCGTTCTGAAACCGTGCCAAATGCCAGGAAGCCAAGGCCAAGAAGACAGGACGGTAAAAATTTATCACGTATGAAATGTAACTATACCTACCTTCATTGAGACGTATGTTGTTGCTGTAGGTCGGATTTACTGTTAAATATTGTTATTGTAAAGTAAATCTAATTATTATTATATTTCAAAGGAATAACGTCGCATCTGAGGCTTCAGGGGTCTCGAATTTCCATATTATTGAGCTGTATTAGCAATAAATTAATTAATTCTATAGAGGTTTGGAGTAAATTTTATTAAGATAACATCTCTAGAATAACATCAAATATTTAATTACTAAATTATATTTATTTTGGGGTTTTTGTATCAAGAGTATGCCAATGGGACTCATTTCTAAGAATATGTAATATTATATTGATTAATAATCTCTGGAATAGTTTTTGAAGTGCATTACACCAATATTTATTTATATTTTATTTTTCTCATGTTTAAGCCAGCCAAAAAAGGCCCAATTTTGAAAAAAAAGCCAAAAAAAATTTTGCGCAAACTTCTATTTTTGAAATATTTTGTACTATATCTAGAAGGTGTTGATTGATAATGAACTTAAGTCGTTAGCAATAGAAGTTTGCGCAAAATGAAAAAAATCGATAATGTTTGATTCAGTCCCGGAAAAATTATGCCCTTCCATATAATTACCCATAAAAGCCAAAATACTAAACATTTAGCTTCATAAAAAAAACATCAGACCAACCATACCTTGCCTAGTTGGACCCATGATAACCTTTAATCAAATATTATAAGTATTTGTAGAAATAAATGTTGCAAAGTTGACGACAAACGCGCGCGCGTTAACGGATAATTAATGTTTCGCGAAAATAGCCAACTTTGAATAGATATACTAAATAGCAGATAGTAGTTACAGATTTTATATTTCCACAAATAATGTAATAGATTCTTAAGTTTACTCCCATATAGTTTATATTATGATTTCCCTTACTTTGAAAAACGAGTTTTGAGCGTTACTTTATATGACGGGGTCCCACAGTGCGACGTTTTCTTTCACCGCAAGATTATTTTGTTTTTACCAAAATTAAGTTATTTCCATAATTTTCTTACAAATCGTTTTTACAAAGATTTCTGGGTCGTTAAACGTTAACATCGTTATATTATCTGGAATGTTAATACTTCGGGAACAACTATTTTAGTAAGAAAGTAGTTAGCAATAGTTTAGGAAGAACTTAATGTCTATTAGACATTAGACTATGTACCTAATACTATAAAATGGCTTGTAGTTATAACAAACTAATATTACTTTGATGTTGGTAGTTATATTTTAAGTTGTGAACTTTAGTAATATTTGCAATTATAATATTTGTGTACCTACATTAAGACGATAAAAAGGCCTTACAATTAATTTGTATATAACAAAGTATCCTATAAAATCTTTATTTTACTGATTTATACTAAAAAAAAAATTGAATGGCATAATTATTACACACAATTTGATTTCTGAGAGTGACAGAAAAACAGACAGACAGACAAAATACTGATAAGGAGCATGACATTTAACTTTAAATTCCCAAATGTACAGGCATTGGAACCTTTAGAATTAGAAACATATGTATGGTATCTCAGTTTTGAAAAATCATTCCCTGAGGTGTAAAATAAGGAATGAAAGTTTATTGGCCGTTTGCCGATAGGAACTCCCACGGGACATAAGTCACATTGAGTATGATCCGGGATGCAATCCAGCTTGCAGATCAGTAGAGACCGGATTATATGCATTTGTATATTTGCATATGCATTTGCACATTTGCAGCCATTTCTAGATGTAATAGCATGGGAAATATGCTAAAATGCAATAAAGATATACTTATATTATTATCGAGACATTGGCTACGCGCTTTTGTTTTGGGACTTTTATGATTTTATACACAAAATTACCTTTTTTTTCGTCGCCACTAAGTGGATCCAGGCAAAAAAGATTAACCACAAAAGAAGATAAGGTATTATGATTTTTTTTTTGCGAATTCTTGCATATTTCAGATTTATGCATATTCTGTATGTTTTTAGTACATAGACGAAACACATACAAAATATGCAATAATTTTAATTTATGTTTCATATAAATCGGGCTCTACTATTCATTCTCGTTGACACGTTGCATCAACATCAATAGCAAGTTGACGTATCTTTAAGCGTGGAAAAATATCTATTCAAGGTATAATAATCTCCAACCAGTATACTATATTGTCTTTTGGAATACAACCACTTCAATTTAAAGCTTGAATGTGACTGCATTTTTGACAACCTTTGTTCCCAATTATCATTATAAATAGACCCAGTTTCACTACCCCACAATACTTTTCCAACGTGAAATCTCACCGCGGAGGTTGCGGTCGGAAATGTATCTTTTGTTTGAATGCATGAAAACGGGAACAAAGGAGAATTTAAATTGGGCCATCATGAATTTTGGTTAACTAGAATTGCTAAGCGCTTTTTCCCACACTGAAATTGTACTTGGATTTTTAAAAGACTAATTGACGTTGGTTCGTTGCATTAACATATTGAATGTGGACAAACTTCGACGTTATACGTAATTTAGAATAATATTGCACATTGCATGATAATTTGGAAAGTGATATGAGTTGGTCATTTTGGAAAAAAGTGCAATATGCCTATTGTATAGGTACTGCGTGAAGTTTTGTATAATATACATAATATTTGATGTCCTATTAAAACTCTGAGAAGTCACATATACCATCCATGTGGGTCAAATGACATAAAAAATAAAGAAAGACGGATTTTCAGATTTTTTTATAAAAATATTTATACATTGAATTCTGGTTTCAGAATAGATATTTTCAAATAAAATATATTTTAAAATATCTCTTCTGAAAGCAGATACATTTCCACGCACACAAACAATAATATTAAATATTTCAACGGACTTTGAATACCATTCAGAAATTCATGTTGTTTTAAATAAAATCAGAGTTTCATTGACCGCTTTTAATTTTCAGGCTTCGTTTAACATGTTTTGTGACATAACATGGACCACAATCACACCAACATCACGTTAATATAGAAGTAACTTTCCACCTGAATATTTGATTTAAACTCTTTTGGATGTCTGCCCTGTGATAAATGAGGCAAAGTTAACATGATTAACTTTAAACATCAAAAAGCATTTTAACTTTATTTTGTAACCTAGTAGTAGTAGTAGTTAATATGTATTTTCAATACAAGTCAACACTTATCTAGGTATTAATCAAACAAATGTGCTGTGCGGTTTTACCTACTCGCGTAAAGTTTTTGCTCCTAATTAGTTAGGAACTTCGCTTTTATTACTGATGGTTACAGACTATGACTTTCCTTCTAAGTATTAGGGGTCGTTCAAGTATTACGTAACGCATTTTTTGAAGATTTTAGAACCCCCTCCCCCACATGTAACGCACCGTTACGTTGTTCTGTACCCCTCCCCCTAGATGTGACGTAACATTTTACCAACATTTTTAGGTGAAAATAGTCACTAAAATAATTTTCGAGACCATTTTCATCTAAAAAATCACAATTATGTTGTTACGTAACGCGTTGTTGTTATACCCCCTTCCGGCCCCATAACGAACCATAACGTTTTACAAGACCCTCCCCTCCCCCCAAACTGCGTTACGTAATACTTGAATGAACCCTTGTAAGATAGCTTTACCACATAGTAACTCATCAGTCATCATGATGTTTCTGTAACCATAACAATTGATCTTCTACAATACAGAGGTACCTAACAATTTTTTTTACGAAATTTCATTCTTATATGGGTAAAAAGGATAAGTACATTTGTTTGCAAAATGCATGTGAGCGAATCCCTGAGCAAGTGCTCGTAAGTACGTTTTAAAACTTTAGCTATAAAAAACTTAAACTGTAAACGTCCACTTTGTTTAACATTGTAACATATTTGAAGAATATACTTGATAACTTAATCCGCAGTAATAAAAAACTTATACAAGCGGTTTTACAACTGTGTTATACTTTTAATTCAATTGTTAGAAGAATAGTATGTAAATACCTGATTTTAAAACTGAATTAAAAGTTGATGAGTGAGATGCGTGAGAGTGAGAGTAAGAGAGTGCATGCAGAGGTAGAATGTACAAGTTAAGAAATGAGCATCCCAGAAGAAGTTTAAAAGTAGCGCCAATTACGGACAAGTTGATAAGTAATAGCGTGGTATGGACATGTTATGAGAAGAAACGAATGCCATGTCCCATGTGACAAGAGTTTTAGATATGAATGTGGATGGATATGTTGGTCGAGGTAGACCAAAGAAAAGATGGATGAATTGCGGGAAAAGGGACATGAGCAAGAAAGGCCTGACTGTTGAGATGGCGACTGAGAGCCGAGACTGGAGGAGAACATGTTGTGTCGACCCTACATAAAGTGGGCCAGGGGAGAAAAAGAGAAAAATAATTAACTTAGTTGATCTCTTTTTTTGTTTGGCTTTGTACCTCCATTGCGAGTATCGATAGCTTCTTATACCGTAATTTATGAACGGTGTTCTTTTCTTTTCTTTATATATTTCTTTCATACATTGAAAATCAGCGCCTCTAGCGGACTTTTCACTATATAGGCATTATTAGTATTAGTATACAAAATTCGTCAAATAATACCGACTGAAAATAACGTATCGAATCTTGTTCTAGTTACTTAGGTAGTTCTATATCTGACATGATTACAAAATCAGCGATGTAACTTGCAACATAGAATGCATAACATGCTTGACCCGAAACATTTTACTAGCGTGCGCAGTAAATATCATTAAACTGGCAAAACGAATTAAATGTATTGAATTTCCGCAGCTACGAGCATGAAAACCCTACACTTGTAGGGTTTTATGCCTTACAAATTGTATGTTCGTGATCTAGATAGAGTGTAACGCCCACATTAATTGGATCAAAGTAATTCAGCGTCATCTAAATTTGTGTTTTTTCATACGATGGTTATGGGTGATTAGTTGGATGCTTGTAAAATATGCTGGATTAGGTGATAGGTACTGCTACAGTAAAAAATTTCATAAACTATACGAATACTGTTTTTGAAATGGTACCATAATTTACTCTAATTTTATCAGGAACATTTCTATTCGAAAAGTAGGAATCTGAAATTTTATTAGATGTCGAGGTTCTGCTCGAGCAGAAATTCATTAAAATAGATATTTGATTAGATAATGGAGAATCGCGCTGACTCACATCTTTTCAGATGAAGGCTTCTTAGAATTGTCTTGATTTGATACATCTACGTTGATGAATCTACAGTTCTATGGACTACTACAGGAGTTCATTTAAAACTAAATACTGAATATAAGGATATATCACAAACTTGTTCTTTACCGTACCTGTTCTCTACCTTACTAGTTATTTAGTTATTACCAATCAAAGAAACGTCAATCCAGTTATATTTTCAGTGAACGGCGAATACATAACCGCATGTAAACACGACGATGCGGTGAACATACTTCGGAACGCAGGAGACATCGTCGTTCTCACCGTCAAACATTACCGTGCAGCCACGCCTTTCTTGCAGAAACAAAGTAAGTACATATATACATATATTTCCATTTATAACAGAAATGAAGATAAGTATCACTTGGGGTCCCAACGTCATAGTAAGAAAACGAGCAAGCAGATCAACTGACGTTAAGTGTTCGTTGCTCATGGACATTTGCAGTAACGGTGTAGGTATTT
The DNA here is from genome assembly GCA_018234505.1 of Junonia neildi neildi. Lineage (NCBI taxonomy): Eukaryota > Metazoa > Arthropoda > Insecta > Lepidoptera > Nymphalidae > Junonia > Junonia neildi. The sequence continues at coordinate 8,160 of DVVJ01002257.1, forward strand.
AAGAAATAACAGAAGCAGGGGGTGGGAAATTAGAGAAGGAATAGACAGAAGTTAAGTCTTGGAAGAGTTGGTGTAAAAAAGTAATAAAAAAAAAAATTGGTACCAATTTGCCATAGCCTACTAAGCATAACTCTATAAAGTGGTACTTGCACTTGTTTTCGAACTTGGATTAATATTCTTCTCTATAATTTCAACCCGTTGTTATTATGGGTAAACATTTTCGCGTTTAGCGGATGGCGCGTCAGACACCGACAGCAGCACTGGTGACGAACACCCATCACTTCATAACAAAGTGGACGCTAACTGTAACAACGAGCGCACTGCCGAAACAAATGGTGGATGGCAGGTAAATACCTCTTTTTATAAGAATAGTATCCAAACTAGCTGATAGATTCATCTTATTTTATCACCATGTGCAGAAACAAATATTTTGTCTCACGAAAAGAAGGATATGTTGCAATTATTGTACGAAACGCAGCTATTTTAACTACTAATTGCCGACTTTTTGTGAAATTGTGACTCTTCGCCGGTCGAGCTAGCCGAATAAATGTGTTGTACTGCAAAAAAACTTCTTGTTAAAATATTCGAGCTGACATGGAATTATTTTGTCTGACATCAAGTGGTCTGACTCTACTCCTTATTAGGAAAAAAAAGCAAAAACTTAACGCGATCACGCCCTACTTATGGACCTTACAATGTTTTGAATGATAATCCAAAGAGCGCATGGGGTGATGGCGAAGAGAGCAGTCGACCTGGCAGTGCCGCGGGTTCGATACGCGGTTCACGACCGCCGTCCGTGGCGTCCGACCGCCTGCCAGAAGGCAGTAAGGAGTGGGTTGATGTTGTTTCCGGTGAGTTTGACGTAATAAACAACGTTGTATTAAAGTAAGTTTGAAGTTGCAATTGTGGCGCCCGATGTGGGACTGCCATTCATGTAATGGGATTTTATATTAAAGTAAGGCCCATCTTTAATTAAAATCATATTTCTGCATATTTCTAGCAATATTGCCAAATTTTCTCATTTACGCTTACTTATAACACACACAGACACAACACAAAAAAAAATGTGAAAACGAGTCTTTTTGGATCATAAAAAAAGAAAATTAAAATTAAATTAATTATATGCTCTGTATAGTTATATACGTTATTGTCATTGCAGTGCCTCTCATGATGGGATATGTGACGCGATACGTGTTCGGTACTGACAAATTGAGACCTGGTGCTTTCGAGGTAAGTAAACCTTCAGCTTAGCCTTTGTTAATAAGTTAGTAACTTGGTACTTTTTCATTTTTTAATAATTCAAAATGTGTATTGGGACTTGTCAAATTATTGATTTTTATTAAATTTAAATCATTTACTTACAAAAAGATTACAATTACAAGATTAGCAATAGCATAGGCAAATTTTACCCAGCGTGTAGGCAGAGTATAGCCTAAAAGTAGGAAGGTCATAGCCAGAATGTAGGTAGACATAGCCAGTATGTTTGGAGATTAGTCTGAGTGTAGGAAAACTAGTCGGAGTGTAGGTTTATAGTCTAGAGTGTAGGAAGATTATAATCAAAGTGTAGGGAGACTATAGCCAGAGTGTAGGGAGACTGTAGCCAGATTGTAGGGAGACTGTAGCCAGAGTGTAGGGAGACTGTAGCCAGATTGCAGGGAGCCTATATCCAGAGTGTAGGAAGATTAGAGCCAGAGTGAAAGGAAATTATAGCCAGAGTGAAGGGAAATTATAGCCAGAGTGTAGGGAGACTATAGCCAGAGTGTAGGGAAACAGTAGCCAGAGAGTAGGGAGACTATAGCCAGAGTGTAGAGAGATTGTAACCAGAGTGTAGGGAAACTATAACC
>DVVJ01002258.1:0-10002 GCA_018234505.1 Junonia neildi neildi
TGTGCCAATACAGTTTATTATAAAGCCATCAATAATCTATGACTTAATGGTACATTTAACAGAAATAGACCTTATAACCAAATGATCGTAAATACATTCTAGATAGTTAAGTCGTACCCACTAAATTATTTACGGAACAACTTCCTCGTCTCCTAAATGTATAACATGTGAAAACTATAAAATTAAAGATGTGCCGACGATTGTCGAAGTATATAACTAATCGTAAAATTGTGAAATCATTGTTTTATATTAAATCTAAATTTTGAACTAAAGAATCTTGCTTCTCTATTTTTAGCATTTACTCACAAGCTACCAATTTAACTGCTTACATACTAATTTCAGAGACAAATTAACCAATTATGGTACCGCTAGTTTGCATTACGATCATCCGACGCACATTAATTCTAACTAGCTGCAGTCATGTGGTCGACATAACCGACCATGAAACCTTTTTAGTAATGGCATTCATTTTATTTTATCATTTTAATCTGATAGCTTGACAACTGATAGTACCCATATTATTACATAGATATCGTTGAATTGTCAGAAGTAAGTTTTGTTGTAAATACTTTAACGTCTTTAGTGCTAATTATGGTATACACAATGTTAGCTTTGTGAATCCTCCTCCATATAAGTCTACTTTGCCAAATTTCGTATTCCTCTGTTCACAATTTTTTTGTAAAAATTTATATAAAGTTTTCGCTTCACCTATTAATATATAGAATTCCACACGAACCGCAAGAAACGTTGATAATTGAATAAAATCAAATTACGAATCACGATCTAAAATCCCTAGAGAAGAATCAATCATGAATCAATTTTACACCATCGCGTCTGACAAGGTCTCGGGTAATTGAAAACAGAGATGAGCCTGATCCTTGACACGACGTTAATTAGCTAGCAAGGTTGGTATATCTTTTTATTCATCAGTTAGTTTTTGTACCCACTCTACACAATATAATTGAACGTTTTTAACGTTCATAAGCTGTGAATCCTTAATTATTGCCATTTGTAGCACCAACTGTATTGGTGCTAGCTGTAGAACTTATGTGTTTTTAAAACCAAAAGTAAAGTATTCAGTTTGATTATAGGGCTTGGCTTGAAATGAAGCGATATGCGAAAATGGCATTATAAGTGCGCAGAAGTTACTCGGTCAATGATTATACAGAGCTGACTTGTTATCTGTTTTTGCACGAAGCGTTCTCAGTATCACCTTCAAAACAATGTTTGAGTGAATCACTCACATATTCGTCTTTTTAATTCCAACTTTAAGTGCTATTTTACTGCTGACGGAAGCAATTAAAACGTACAAAAAAGTCGAATTACACGAGATACACATATACAATACAATAGTGAAGATATCGAAAATAGAACCACAGTTTATTGTGATTGTAAAAATTTCAGTGATGAAAAAAGAAAGAATGACCAGTCATTCACAAAAGAAAAATTTAAAGACTGCCCATAAACTAAAGCATACCGAGATCTTGGCGCGTGATTCTTATACCATCGTAATTATTTTGGCAAGGCTTGAGGAGGTACGAGCGATAATTCAACAGTAAAACACTATGCAAATGCATTTTGTGGTAATAAAAAACCTGGACGGTATAATTTAGCAAAAATATAGTATCTTGCAAGTATACATCCGTTCGACGGATACTGTTTTGCATTTTGAAACAACAGATAACATGATTTAGCATGTTTATACCTTTGTTTTGCGTCACCGAAATAGTCCTTAATAAAGTATTCGTTTTACTGAAATAATACCAAATTATCGTGACGTTCTTTAAACAATTGAATTGTTTATTAATATTAACACACTTTTAAAAATGTTCTGGAAAAGTCGAAATTGTCAACAATTTAGGACGAATTCAAAATTATCTTAAAATGTTACAAGAATAAAACGAGAAAGATATTTGTTTTGAAGTATTTGCGGGCTATTGAACACGAGGCTACTAATGAATTGTACTTGAGAGGTTTCGAAGAAACGGAGGAAGGTACCGACTCTTAGGAACTTTATTCCGCTCATTTTACAAAGCGACATCGTTTACGATGATATAAAAACCTTAAAAGACAATAAAGATTTTTTATTGTTCAATCATGGGTAAAATTTTCCAATAAAATTTAATTTAAACCGGCGACACCTTTAGACTATAAAATGCTTTAATATTGGATGCTGTAGAACGTTAGTGTGCTGTTTCTCGTTCCATAAGTGGGATGTGCTTGATTATCATAATCATATGTTTCAATCGCTCGATGTATGAAGATATAACGTCTCTTGCATATATTAAACTTTCCTTTTCAAAGCCCGAAGGGTTAATATTAACTCGGTGACTTATTTATTAGATTACAGCAATTTATCGCTAGTCAGTATGTCTATGGTTAAGCCTTTATGTTTGACATAACTAAGTTAGTCCTTTAGTTTCATTTTGTTTTTGTTTATTTTGATCATCTATAGCAATTTTTTTAGCAATTAATTATTTTAAAGTAATTAAGTTTAGATTTATGTATCAAAAATAAGAGATAATATTCCCTATTAAATCTTATTTTAGCATTTTTGCTGTATCGACATTTTTAATTTTATTTTCACAGTTCAATATTTTTTCCACGTGTGGGTTAACACAAAAGACGTACAGTTTTGCATCTATAACTGAATGAGTTAAACGTTTTATGTTAAATAAGTAATAAATACCCTAGAATTATCTTTAAATTGTCATAAAAATTAAAAACTACGAAAAATATTTATAGTTTCCATACGTAGTGCCTTCTCCAGTGATGGAAGAAGATAAAAATATCTACTTGAAAGACTTAAGAAACTACAACCGATATGCATCCAGTAATTCAAGTAATTTATCGTTATTCGTATTTAATTCTTATTTTATTGGTAATGAAATCCCACCAATAAAATATTTTCATCACACACAAAACTAAATCATAGTTAATATTCTGATAAATTGATAACAAGAAGTTAGACACGCTAGTTATCAATTATGGGATTATTGTCCGGTAACTTTTCTCCTTCCTTGTCAGTTTGATAAATTGCCTCCTCCTAAAGTGATCACACCATCATAAATGAACTTACGACCTTATCGTGTAGCGTATCAATTTTTAATAGCTAACTAGTTTCAATCAGTCTTAGAATAGATGGAGGTGCAATGACCTGTCTGCTATCATTAATTTACCAAGAATTATTTTTAGTTTTTTTTTATTATCCTTGTCATTATATATGACTTATCTACACCCGACTGTAGTTAAATCACTATCAAACGTTTTTGCATCTAGTATTTTTTCATTTAAAGTAAATGTAATTGTGATTATATAATTTGGCCAAATTCGTTCAGAGTAGTTCACGTGCAAGTCGTCAATAGTCTAATAAATATCTGGTTTTTATTAAGATTACTCTTTTATGGACGTCAATTGACGTCAGACTAGTTGTGATTTAATGGAGCTAGGTCGCATCTGCTCTGGCCAACAATTGTAGACCATACACTTGTCTCCGGCAATAAACGTCTTAGGTTCAGAATGAGGTCATGAGCAATTGGTGTGTAAAATAGAACGCATATTAGCATGCAGGGCCATTTATGGGGTACTTACGTAACCGATTCTCCATTAAATATTCAATCGGATTTGCGTAAATTTGGGAATTGAGAACCTCCTTCCTGATTACCATTTACTTGCTCAATTGATGATCGAAGATATACAACCAAAACTTACAACAATAACAGCTATACCTTGGACTATCAGCCGTTGTTTTTCGATTGGTCATAATGAAATCGATTTATTTCGACAAAGTTCTTGTAAATATTATTATTCGTAATGGCGTATATTGTTGTATTATAGTTTTGACGCACATGTTCGCTGACATCACAATCGTTTGATCTGAGTTCTCTAAATATACAACGTTGTTATGTTTTAAGTGTCCTAAGAAATTTATGGTAGAAATAAACCGTTGCGATAAATACATTATTGGATCCTTTGAACATCGTTGTGGGCATCAAAATTTATTACAATGTCTTACTGTGTAAGAAAGACTTTTATTCTCCAATGGCGCACTAATAGGCCATTACAAGTCCAAAGATGTTTTTTGCTCCTCCCAACATATTGACATCAGCAACAGGTTCTGTTCAAATACGAATGAATATTATTTTTTGTCCTGTTTCTGCGATAAGTCGGATTAATTTTGCATTGTTAGGACCAATAGCTTTGTCTTCATATCGTGATATCATTCTGTTCTCCTTTACGTTTTCAAGTCCATTGTTTTGTTAAGAAACAACACAAAAAAGGCTCTGATGCACAACACACAGCACATTAAATAGATAATCCGGTACTATCTTTACGTTTGGCTGGGCAAAGGTTTTATTGCCTCGCTTTTATATTCTCGGTGTAGGTTTACGTGATAGAAGCTTCCATTGATTAGGGACTCGGTTTGTCTGATTACACATTTTATTTATTTCCGTGTAAAGTATCAGACTATTTAATCAATAGAAGCTAAACTTTCAATAATGAAGGACTAGTAACTAAATATCTCCTTCAAGTATAATAAATGCTCGAAGCAATTGAAAGAAATGAACTTAAAGATAAATTTACATTTTTAATAGCAGCGATATGAATGATTTACCACCTGAGTCGCTCGTTTTAAACAATCGTAAAGGAAACTAACAATTAAAGGTGGAATTTACGACACCAAAGCTTAGAAAATTAAACGTCGTGTTTTAACTAATAGTTTATTTTCATAAAAATGTAGCAACAGCGCCTACTCAGATCGCATGGAAGGATCCTATTTGTAATGGTTAGTTCACATAATAAATTCGTTCCCATATCGGTGTCGTATCAACGATAACTGTTTTTGTTGCATGTTTACCATTTATTTCATCTAATGTTTCTACATTTACATTTGCTTCTAAAATTTTATTTAATTTATTTATCTGATTTAAATAATTTTATCATGACAATATAATAATTTTATTATGAGATTGTTTATAAATTACCTAATAATTTATAATAATGCAAGGTCGTTTTTTATTATATTTCATTGTCCTTATTCGTTTTATTGTGTTATTAATTTTATCATCCAGTATTATCATATCTGAAGACGACCTCTTTAAAAGTGAAATAATTAAATTATTGTTTATTATCGTTTTTCCTTAATACAATTCAATTAGACTTCGTTAAATTCATAATTATGTTCGTAAATAATAAAAATTTACGATGCTATAAGCGATAACAATGGTTTACGTTCGCGGGTTATGAGTACGAATTATAATTTTAAATTTCTTTGTTTTAACCTTGCATGAAAATGTTCATCTCGTTCGTGTTTTTGCTCGTATCTAGCGCATGCATCAACTTAAATGTTTTGTACTATTGTAGATATGCACGAGTTGGTGATATCTGCTTGTTTGTTTAATTTCACTATTTTGACCGTTTTATTATTATTATTTTATGAAAAGCTAGCGTCTGCCCCGCGATTCTAATCACTATGCACTGCTAGATTTTGTGTCCTTTTGAATCACCTTAAGAGTAACCTATTAAAGTACAGACCTAGTATTTCCCGCTTTTCAAGCCGTCTCCACTCTTCATTTCATTTTAGTCATCAAAAGTTAAAGTAACCGTCAAGATTACTTTAAATATACGTATTACATTAGTAAGGATTAACTTGTCTTCATAAAATTTAATGTCATAATTTTATTTTCGAAACACTATAAAAAGACTAACACGGATAATAGCGATGATAAAACAAAAGTCTGATACCTAACAAAGCCATCCATATAAAAACTAAAGCCTTTTAAGATATGAGTCATGATATATGAACACGATAAAGATTCCACGTTTTTATTGGTTCAATTAAAGTTTGAAACCGACTGTACATACGAAATGCTCCCGGGCTATTTCAACTAATTTTCAAGCGGTAATTGCATCTGTTGCTAGTTACTAGTGATGTGTGTCGAGTAGGTTTTCTTAATCAAGCGAATCGATTTAGAATAAATGCTGTCGCGAAAAATAATATTATCAGATGTGGTCATAGCAAGAATTTCTAGTATGAAAATTAAAAAAAAATACGGTTCATAAATGAACACAACTTAAAAGTACGATTTTAGCAAATTAATTCAGTTACAATTTCGGTAAACTTTTTACGAAACTGGTCAATATTTTAACATACTTAAGACTCTACAGGATCTAAAATAATAGTAAATTACTGTTATCTGAAGTTTATTTGCATTAAAATTATTATTTACGTAAAATCAAATCATCGCTCCGAATATACTTGATATAGATTTTGGCACTAGTTATTGGTTTCAGTACGATTTTGTAAACAAACATCATATCTACGATCATCTGTTTATTGTACTATGTAATAATATAAATTAATATTAGCTTTGATTATTGTAATCAATATGTCAAATATGATTTACATTCAAACACGAGTACGATTCGTGTTACGTGAAAATTTATTATTCAAGTATCAAATAGATTTAAAATGGGTGATACGAAAACAAGAATACTACTTGATTCACGTAAAAGATTTATACAAATTGTATGGTAGCAACAGAGCTGTCGCATCATATGTACAAAGTATTGCTTGCTAAGTTGCGAACTCATTATGAAATACTTCGATAAATTGTATGTAGCCTCAACAGAAATACAACTCGATTTTCTTTATTAAAACTCGATTCAAATTATTCGAGTACCAACACAATAGTCACATCACTTGTACCAAGTATTGCTCGCTGAGTTGCGAACTCATTATTAGATACTATGATAAATCGTATGTAGCCTATACATTAATACAACTCGATTCCCATAAAAATCGATTAAAGTTACTCAAGTAACATAGTACAAGTATCATTACCATTACCTTGCTTCTTTGCGATATATATCCTTAGCACGAATGCTACCTACTCGATTCACGCAAAAATCGATTCAAATGATTCGAGTAGCAACAGTTTCTAGTACAAATTATAACGTCAAGTTGCGAACTCGTTATAAAATAGTATGATAAACCGTATGTAGCATATACGCTAATACTACTCAATTAGTATTAAAGTCCATATAAATTATTCGAGTTTTTAGTAAGTCTCTTCACGCCTTATATTGCCTCGCTAACTCGCGATATATAGCATTAGCACGAATTCTACTCGATTCATCTCAAAATCGATTCAAATAATTCGAGTAGCAACAAAGTATCGCTCGCTAAGTTGCGAACTCATTACGAGATAGTATGATAAATCGTATGTAGCCAACAAGCGCGGTTCCATTATGCGTATCAATTGTACTGTCTAATGAGTTTCGTTACTTATGTTACTAACTTATTTAACTACTAGTTTCTAGGCAATCAAAGTTTCGAATGATATGTGTTTTTTGTTCAACTTTGTATCTAGTTCGATCGCGCGGTGTAACGAATATCTCCTTTATTATTGACGTTTTAATTAGATAAGGTTTTTTTCCAATAAACTGATTATAGGTACTAATGTTTAAGAATTATAAGGAAATATTAACTATATTAGAGTTCACATTTCTATTTTCCAACTTTCGTAAATGTTAATAAATAAAAAAAATACCTTACATTGTCATCATGACATCATATTGCTCTAGCTATAGTCTGGTTAAGGTACATTTACACCAGACGAGTGAATGCTCCTTCTAGCCCTATTCGATTAAATTATTTTAGTATAAACAGACATAGAACATTCTTTCGTTGTTCTGTCTGATACAAAAACATCGGTTTATGTTCGTTTAGTCTAAATGCACTCTTACATTGTCATCATGACATATTGCACTATGTCAATGTACTAGCTGTCGTCCCGTAAGTTGCACAAAATTGTCAAGTCCAAAATTATTATGACTTCGTTAAATATTTCGAAACACATATACCTCATACGGGCATCCCCATATCTTCTCTCTTAACATCAACAACCCACTGCTAGATTATTTCGTCGTGTTTGCACAATTGTGGATATTTATTCTTAAATACGAATATAGAAAAAGTATAAAAAAAATAAATAAAAATTAAAAAAAATAAATAAATACCAATATAAAAGGATAATTTCATTATAATTAAATTAAAAACGAAAAATATTTTAATTTCAATCAAAATAAATGAATTTAAATAAATAATAAAAGAAATTAGCCAAAAATACTGAGGATATAAAATAAACAAAAGTATTCATAAACTAACATACAGAATATATTTTTAGAAAATAAAATCTTGCGAAGGTTCTAATGAGTTAAATACAAAATCGAAACTAATACAACAATGTAACAACAATTTTACAAAAAAAGACATCAAATGAAGTGAGAACTTACGAATTAGTAGTCGTTAAGACGAATAAAAAAGAAGTAAACACATAGAAGTATCATAATAGTGGGCTACTGACCCCATTAATGCAGCGGTTATACTTGCCGACGGAACCGCCGTAATAACAGAACACGTAGTCCGGCCACGGCATTACACAATGATACTGCATATCGATGATGTACAAGCCCGAACAGGATTTACGGGTGGTAAGTTGGTAATAAATGGTTTTTTGCTCTGTACAGAGACAATTAGTGCTGTAAGTATATTTGCTTGTTCGGCTTTTAAATTCGATTCCGGTTTGTTTTTCTTCGAGTTTCATCATTGTTGTTTTTTTAATTAATCGTGATGATGTATGTTTAATCGTATATATTGATCTCTTATATGTTTAAATAATCGTATAGTAAAGACCTTGTATAGTATAAGAGATTTCTTTAAGGGGCTTGGTATGTTTTCTAAGTGTTATAAGGGACGGAAATTTTACTTATTAGAGTAAAGACGCTGACTACTTTAATGAATTATTTTGAATTACAGTTGTCTACACTGATGTTTTGTTACGTGAAATATAATTTATGCAATGGTAATTCTGTTTTTGCCCTGGAATTCACATAAAACGTATGTGCACGTGAACGGGGTCAGTTCTACTGTGGTTTGTGAGTCGACCGTTTATTTCTTTAGACATTCCTGTGCGGTTCTAAATCTTCTTAAAGGTTTCCAGGTATTCCTACATGATGGCAAATTTGTGATATATGAATTTCTCGAAGCGTGAAGACGACATCTGAAATTAATAAAAGAAGATAGAAAAATTAATGAAAAGGGCTTCGAAGCTGATTTTAATAAAACCTAAAACAACGTGATAAAATTTTTGAAAAACTTGATGCCTACAAAAAGAAGAATTTCTCTATTTTATTCGATTTTATAATTCTTTTCCTTTTTGATGTTATTTTATAATTTATGGAACGCTTTTAGAAACAAATAATACATTGACATACAAGTAAACTTTGAACAAATATCAGAAATCTATGACAAGGGCTTTTAGAATGAATAAATGAAAAATGAATGACTGCCTGTCACAAAGTTTGTAGTCGTTTCTGAGTTTCCCAAAAATAGTTAGTTTAACTCTAATTAAATTTTAACCTTAACTTATTTTGAATTGTACGGTCTCCTGAAAAACTAATAAATATTAATGTCAGATAATAGTTTAACGATTTACGAAGACACGCAAAACAAACTCTGAGAGGTTTATGAAAGAGTAAAAGTCACATAAAATTTCAAAAGATTTAAATCATGACCATCTACTCTGAACTGAGCATTAAAGTAAAATTGATGAAACCATAATATTTTATTGCACCAAAATCTAATAACGTTTTATACGAGAATGCCTATTTTAATATTCAGTCACATAAATTTAAAAGCAATAAATATTATAATTGTTATGACTAACGATGTTTATGTCATCGTGGTTTTACCCGTGAGATTTAAATGGTCCAGAAATACATCGTATATCGTTTAGAGTACAGCGATTTGAGCAGTTACCTAGTGAAGAAATAACAGACACCTTTAGTTACCCTTGTATTATTATATGCTTTATTCATTCTTACAATCTTATTTTGTATATTTTTAAATATTATTACAAAATATATAAAAACATTTAAAAATATAAAAAATAGACGCCAACCGGAAGCGGGAACAGGGTCCAAGCCACCGGTGGTCAG
>DVVJ01002259.1:0-10002 GCA_018234505.1 Junonia neildi neildi
AAAATACTGAAAAAAATTACACATTACATTAATGTGTATCTAAGATTATTTTAAGGTTTTCATTTTTTATGTATCCGAATAATCCGATAAAAATTGAACTCTCTCTTTATTCTTTTACAGCAGCTTAACGTAACTATTAGAGGATAACTATATACTGAAATTACTTACGTATTATAGCTGAATAGGATGCATTTAAGTAATATAAACTTGAGTTACCTATTTATCAATCGACAGGGAAACTCCACATTGCACCATTTTGTGTAAGAGTTTATCGATTTTCCTACAGCCGCCCACAACGGCCTGAAGTTTGAACCCACAGTAGCGAGCGCGATCTGTTGCATAGAAGACACGTTTAGGTCGCTTGAAAACCGGAAAATGCCGGTGCCGCTGCGTAAAAACTACGCATGTCATTTAATTAATTCATAACGAGTATATACCACAACAGATTAAGTTTGATAATGAATATTTTGTTAAAACTGCTTCTATCGCTACTCAATTGTAATGGTGATACAGAACCGTCTTTACCAAATGGAGGGCACTCAGGTATATTAGTGATAAGGATAATTTGCTACTCTGTTGTAAGAGGCTCGCGGATGCCTTTGTGTTTCGTGTATTCACGTGTAACGTGGTGCAACTTAAGGCTTTGGGGATGAGGCGACAGCTGCGGAGCACGTGGAGCAGCAGCTGCGTAACGCCCGCGCACGAGCAAGCTGTGTCCGCACCTGCGCCAAACCTCACCTCAATTTTTTATTAACATTATCAACAAAACAGACAGCGTATTAGCATCTGCTCCTAACTTTTTTATTTAAGGTTGTAGGTACATAACATTCCGGATGTTATATATTCGAGTATTAATTAATCTTAAATCTTTACTAGTTTGGTATACGTAGCAATTTAAAAAATCAGTAGGTATACATAACAGTGGAAAATACACCTATGATATAGGACGTTGAAATACCTACTTGAAATTAGTCTTTTATATTAATTACGGGGCGTCCATAAATAACGCGAGGTGTTTTTTTTTTTTTTTTTTTTCTGTACCACCCTTGTGAATGTCATGAGATTTATTCGACTCCCTCCCCTATCCCCCAATCTTACACGAGAATTTTCAAAATGTGGGTTTCTTATGTAAGGCTTTGGATTGTTATTGTAAAAAGAAAAAAAAATTAAAACAAACATGGGGGTTTGACAGTCAGTCGAAGTACGTATGACATTATTTTCGTATACGATTGCGCTTAATATTAAATGTTAAGCATGTACAATCTGGATTAAATGGACCAAAATAATAACTATATATATTTTTTTGATGACAAAAAAATTCGTGATATTAGATGAGATTATGCTCCCTCTTAAAAATCTCACGTAATTAATTAATGCCCCCTTATTGTTAGACTACACACTTATGTGACGTCAGAGATTTTTTTAAATGTTGTTGTTTTTATAACTAATATGTTTTGATAGTAATTCCAAAAATTGTTATTATTGCGTAATAGAGCTTCAATATTAATAATATTGTTAATAAGTTCTTATAATCTTCGTTCCACAGTAAGTAAATGACGTCACAAAAATTCCTGCTAGCCATTTTTGTGTTTATTGTACGAGTAAATACAGTAGGTATCTATTAAAAGGCAAATTCTAGGGGAGTGGGTCTTAACATATAAGACGGAAGGTCAGTGGTAACTAAAGGGCGGGAGGGGTAGATTTTTTTTAAATAGGTCCCGTAGTTATTACATTCCCAAATGATGTCATGGCATAGAAGGGAATAGGGATATATCTGAGAATTCTTACATTTGTTATTATTATTTTTAAGCATTATTCATAATTCATTTGCTTTCACAAGTTAAAAACTTTATATAATAGGTACCTACCAAACATAAATCATTTTTATAGTTAAAAAAATATTAGTAACATTATTTCACGGTCGCACTTGCTACATGGGTACATACGTAGGAATGGGTCTGATTACTAGGCGTTTATAATACCTACCCAAATAACATTCAAGGACAGTTACATCATTCATATAAAAAATATAACTTTAAAACGCATTAGTCGGCTTGATCGCCAGCCCTCATCTACATGTCGCGTTATTGTTTACATTCATTGATCTATCCATTGCATGCAAACGTCACATTTTACGTAACAAATATTTATCAAAGATCTCAGTTTGCCTACTCGTGCTTGCAACAACAACCGTGTATCACAGATAAATTATAAATTATTGATTATTTCTTAAACAACAAGTTGTCAGGTATGACATCTATTTCTTTTTTATGTATTTATTCAATTTCTCTAATTTAATTAATACTGAAAAATCTCTATAGGCTAATATTAATATCTATTATATTACAAGAAAAAAATCTTATTCCTCTTAATAAAAAGTATCTAGGTATATAAAAAATTATTTTACTTTACTTGTTTGTCATGTTAACATTATGCATATTTCAGGAATGCAAAATGAAACATCATCAGAAGAAGCAGAAGATGAAGCAGCAGGACCATCCAGGGTGAGCAAAGGTACATAACAATATATTATTTTATTTTTTATAGGTGAATACAACGTTTTCCTTTTCATGTTACACATTGGAGTTTAATGATGTGATATAAATAAATAAAATTAAAACTACAATACATATGAAGCAAAGTACTTACAGGAGTGTTTGTATGTTGTTTACTACAATTTACTTTTTTACTACTAAAATGAAACAAAAACGGCTTAGATAGGTATATACTTTACAAGCAATAGAAACAGCTGATGGAATTATTGGCACTAGCAGAGCGCGCGGGTTGCGCGGCGCGGCGGCAGGCAAGTCGTTCGAACGAAGCTCGACAGAGCGCGCCTGGCGGCTGGCGGATATAGGGACAGTTACTGAACGTGACGCACGTATCGCTGGCGTGCTTGAAGCGCCATCGTAGGTTATAGTCGATTCCACCGACAGTTGCGAGTTTCGCGCTCATGGACGGAGAGTTGTGTTGTCTGTTTTATTATCGGATTTTGTAATATAAAGTGAGAGTGAGAACAATAACTGTTGAAGCTTTGGAGTTGATGTGTTTAACCTTTTATATTGGAGTTTCCTGATTACAAATGGAACCAATTAGAGGTAAATGTTTTTACTTACATAACCTAATTTTGGACATCTTAGTATTTGCTATGAAGTCATCGTCGCATTAATGAATTAATACACAATACTATTTGTTTAAATGTGAATCCGTCAAGAGTACAACAAAATGTTTTTATCAATTTTTAATATTTACAACCGTATTGTATGCGTCGATAACCGTGGTCTTTTTTACCACGTCGGCAGTTAACGGATTATTTAATTTGTTATTTAATTATCAAGTAGTTGTATAATATAAAACTATTAGTAAAATCGAAATAAAAAGGTAAATTTTCCAAAATATTATTAAACAAAACAATATGAAGTTAATCCTAATCATGTCAGTCCTGCTAACAGCTGTTTTTATGACCAGGCAATAATTACTATATTTCCTCTGTTTTACTGCGTTCTATTATTATGCTAAATATAATATTTTTTAACTTAAATCAAAGTAATTTACCTTTGTGTTTATTGAACAAAGATAAATAAAAAAAGTAATGGAAATTTTTTAAAACAGGAAAATAAAGGTCTATGTTCAAGTTTTTTTTTGCAATAAATTATAAATATCTTATATTATCAAAATTACATAATTATCATAATTAAATATTCATAAAATATTTTAATTGCCTCCAATTTGATTGTAAAGTAGCGACATCTATATTTAGTTGCAGAAATTACTTTTGTATTGTGAAGTGATATTTGTGTAAAATAATTTGTATTTTATTATCATATTTAGAATTTATTTTAGTTAAAATATTAAAGATTTGGTTATAATTATAAAAATACATTAAATAAATCCTAGGTAGTGTGTATTTTACATGCACAAATAAAAGTATTGTGGTGCAAAAATATAAGGAAAATGAAAACATAAATTCCTTTTCTGAGAAGTATTAACTCATTCCTATTGCAATAGATTACTGAAACTCATTTTTACATATCTAGTGTACCTTTGAAGATAAAGTATTGATAAGAAACTTAAGTGAACATGTAATTCCAAGAACAATAACAATAAACTGTAACTACTATTTTACCCACTCATGATGTTAAGTTACTTATTGTTGTACACCTATAATCTGTAAATACTACCGACCATTTTATAACTTACATTGACTTCACATCTATATGTAATCTTCAGGTTTGTAGTTTTGGATTAAATTACAATATTGTATTGTACTTTGGATAGTTTAGGCTTTTGACCTTGTGATTTTTCTCACCCAACTGTGCCTCTAGCTACCATATTGATGGCATGACCTCATGAAAATCACTATGTAGCTATCAATTATAGGTATATACAGATCAGTTTTGATGGATATACCAACACAATATTGATTTTGAAGAAAACAAATATTTTCTGTAAATAATTAAACTAATTTATAAACAAATATCGCACAAAAGACTAACTTTGTTGTTTATTGAGTCATTTACATTAATTTAGTAATGAGACTACTAACGCCATCTAGCGGGTGATTAATGAGTTACTTTATTAATAGAGGACCTAAAATAGTCTACACTCGTTATTTTATCAACCAGCAAACAAACACTTTCCTTATAGTTACAACACTATAGCTTCTTTTGTATGTAATTGAACTTTTGTAAACTTTATTATGCCTTCAAAAATATACTTAAAGGCATAATAAGTCTTGTAAATAATTTAAGTACACATATCATATATTATGTTGCTACTATTACCATTCTTTAATTGGAATATACAACACATTGTTTACAATTCAAGCAACTAGTAAGTTTAAATTTGAACAAATGTACTAAAATCAGCTATTCGAATTTGGCAATCGGCACACAATACCTGATATGTGGATGTAACACCTACGAGTTGTACCTTTATTGCCTTTCCTAAATACTGTGTATGCGAGAAGCACAACCTTTTGAAAATAAACTCTCTTTACTTGTTGGTAAATGATAAATTGGACGTTAGAATATGATATTTAGCGTCTGCAATGTTATCTGTCTGGGAATGTACATTTATTTTTGCCTTTTTATCGGCGCCTCGTGTGCCTCGTCTGTCCTCGCGGTTTTCAATTCCTACAGTTTCAAATAGTTCGCCGATCGATCCTTTTGTTTGTCTATTTGTCTTATCTCGCTTCATTCATATTCAAAAATAGTTGATGGCTTTCATTCATTCTGTTTTATATTCAACGAAACGCGGCTTTTGTAAATAAGCTCCCCATCTGGCGGATGTTCATTTCCTCTGATATCGTTTCCGGGCTATATCCTTCGGTTTGCTTTTTTTATTTTTCATGATGACAAAGAATGTCCGTAAATGACTTATGACCGATGGGCTCGAGTGTAGACGTCGTCGTAACTAGGAAATAGCATTCGCGGTAAACCTTTAGAGATGTAGTTTTAAAGGTACAAGAGATAACGTTATGTAGGTAGGTACCGGTGTCTACATAGCGCTGCGTAGGTGCTACAGGCATTGGAATTCGAAAGCCGAGCGCCGACCACCCATAGGCATGAGAACACGGCCCCGTCCCCTTCCCCACGGCTCGCTACGGCGCCGCCTCTCGCCGCTCTCTTAAGACACAATGCTGAATTTCATTTGCTCTTAGCGCCGAGCTCATGGACCTTGGATTCGAGTTTCTTTATTTTATTTTCCTCGTTTGTCCCGTTTCATGGAATTAACACATGTCGAAATCTTTTTAAATTTTGCCTTGGTACAGATTTGCTACATTCAATATTCATAGGTTTTGTTTAGCAGTTTTAGGTATAGTTAAAATTGTTTAAAAGTAACGATGATCAAGACGAAATATAAAATGTTTAAATTTCGAATGAATTTCTGAAAGAATATGTTATTCATGTTATTTCTTACTTTATCAGATTTTGCAGAAAAAACTACACGAATTTTCATTCTAACTCAAACACTTGGGGTCGATTTCCAAAATTCTTCAAAAATTCAAAAATTCAAAATGCATAATACTTATATTATAATTACATACATCTTTTTATGACCTATGTTTAGTCTGTGCAAAGCCGGGGATTGCTAGTGAAACATAATATGATAAATGCATTCAATTTTGACAAGTAATCCAGAGTTGGTATACTATTAAGTACCGTGCGCATTCCACACCATCACTTTTTTATTCGGTACTGCTTAGACCCGCCCAGCAGTACTGCCACATTCCAAAGGCTCTTTTTTTACGCTGTGTGGTCGCGGTTTCCGCTGAAGACGGCAACGTCGCGTCTCAAATATGAATGAAATCCGGTCGGCGGTGAGCGGCGCGGCAACGTCGCCCCAGACGCTACTCTGATTGAGAACTACATCTCTCCCGCGTCGTCCCTTCGCACTTCTCGCTTGTTTATCGTATCATATAGAATGTAGACGAATAAGTACGCAGCCATAGCGTCTTGAATCGTGGTGGTCATACTTTATTTAACATGTGTCAACCACACGTGTTAACACCACCGTTACTTTTTTTTTATTAAAAATTGTTCCCGTTGGTCATGTTAGAAAAATAAGTTACGATTCTTATTTAGGTGATCGATTATCTCATTGGTTTAATAATTAATATAATTTTTATTCCTTTCTTACATTCTTGAAACCTTTGTGAAATATATTCCTTCATATGGACTTTGTCCCCGTAAATGTAACAGCATGGGGGACCTTAACAGACGACACAGCTGTGCAAGGCACCCCACGTAGGCGAATTTGAACCCTCCTAAAAGTACGCACGCATGCGCAACAGCCATGTCAATGATACTCGCAGCCCTGTGCGACATAACAAATGCGAAGCTTACCATGATCAAGTCCTCGGATACAGTACAGTTTTAAAATTATCCAATTAGTAAAATTCGTAAAATCTAAGTTTGAAATGTGTTTTAGTTGTATTACGTGAATGCGTGTGTACAAATTGACAGAAGAATGCCGTTATTAGTTGATTGCAAGCACAGAAATGGTAAATATTGATTTTAGCAGCCATTACTCCTAGCTCGTGTAGAATTTTTTTGGTTGTCGAGGTTTTCTCCAGTACAATTTTTATGTTAGAATGTATTAATAGACCTGTGTTATTGTTTTTTTGTAATTTAAATATTTTCGTTTTACATTCGCCAATAGTTCTATTTCTCTGAACTAGTAAATATGACACAATTTTTGGAATATATGTATATTCCATGTCTTTTTATATATTTATTAATTAAATTAGTACTTAAATACTTGTAACTAAAAATAATGTATACAGGCAGAAGTCAGTTTGAAGAGACAAATCTCTTTAAATATAGGCATTTATTACAAGAAATAAAATAAATTTTATGTAAATAAATTACTTTGAATATGACAATAACAGTTAAGTTAAAAGTACATATTCGTTTTAATTATCGATAAAGTAAATACCCTACTTAACCAAACCAAAATTTCCAAAATATTTGGCGTTTGCGTTAAGGAATGGAACGTTAGAAAATAGAGTAGGCTCAAATATGTAAAAGAAAAAATTGATTGCGGCCGTTGAGTGCATGCGCACTGAGTGCACGCAGAGAGAGGGCCAGAAGGCGGGAGAGGAGAGGCTGCGGGAATGGAATGTCGGCGACGCAGCCGCGCCGGCCGCAATGGCCGCGAACTTGTTGTTATGAGAAACTGTTGAACACACTTGTTTGCCGTCTTGTTTTACACTACTGCAACCTAAACGATGTTACTTGCTATAGGATATCTAAATTATACGTATAGATCTTTTGTCACATTTTACAAACCAAACCCTACTAAACATATGTAATCCTTTTTATAAATAATTTATTCCAAAGTACGAATAAAATTTATTACAAAAAAATACATGTATGCGATTGTACGTACTTATCGTTACTTTTTCTTTATTTACAGTGCCTTCGAACACTGCATCGCCAATGGCTGCTGGAATGTTGGCACAATTACTGAAAAACCGACAACCTTTGAGCCAGCTGGTTCTACCTGCGCCAGGATGCGATTCCAATTCAGGTTCACCTTCGACATCGCCCAGCTCAGTTTCTTCTACTTCATCCTCTGATAAAACAGACAATCGCGACCTATTCGTCTTCTGCCCGGATGCGCCAGATATGCGACGGGAAGATGAAAGGATTAAAACATTTGAAAAGTGGCCCGTATCATTTTTGTCTCCCGAACTCCTCGCAAAAAATGGATTTTACTATCTCGGACGGGGCGATGAGGTGCGCTGCGCATTCTGTAAAGTGGAAATTATGAGGTGGGTGGAAGGTGATGATCCTGCTAAAGACCATCAGCGATGGGCACCGCAGTGTCCTTTCCTGAGGCGTCAGGCCGGCTCGGGCAACATTCCTCTCGACACGACGGCTGCAGCCGGTCGCGATGAATGTGGTGTTCGAGCTCCTCCCACGGCTACACCTATCCGTATGCCCGGTCCAGTCCATCCTCGGTACGCTTCAGAAACTGCTCGATTACGCACATTCAATGATTGGCCACGAAGCATGCGTCAGAAACCCGAAGAACTCGCCGAGGCTGGCTTTTTCTACACGGGTCAAGGCGATAAGACGAAATGTTTTTATTGCGATGGCGGGCTTAAAGATTGGGAGAACGACGACGTGCCGTGGGAGCAACACGCCCGTTGGTTCGATCGTTGTGCCTACGTTCAGCTAGTAAAGGGACGAGAATACGTACAAAAAGTTATCTCCGAAGCTTGCGTTACTCCCGCTCCTAAAGAACAGAAAGAGACCACGACAACGTCGCCACCACCTGCTGAGAAATGCAACGGCGAAAAGGAAGAAGACCATGTAGAAGACACTAAACTATGTAAAATATGTTATAACGAGGAGCGTAACGTTTGCTTCGTACCTTGCGGTCACGTAGTGGCCTGTGCGAAGTGCGCTTTGTCGACTGACAAATGCCCAATGTGTCGAAGGACGTTCACAAACGCAGTGCGATTATATTTCTCATGAGAAGGGTTCATCAGTCGAGGACTCGTAACTAGTCATTCACCGGGCGGCCCTGACTCGTGCTGAAACCACGCTCTGTGAAAAAACCGCTTTAACTGTGATTTAATATATTTTGTAATTATATTAAAATATGAAGCGGTGGGGCAACCTTTAGTACTTCGGGCGAGATAGTTTGACAAACGGGAGTTTATTGTAGATTTCAAATGATTTTAAATTATTTATTGTTTATTAAAAGTATAATGTCAGCTGTAAATATTCTATTGTAAATATTAGCTTATCATTTTGTCCCACCGGCAAAAATGAAAGTTGTAAATTTCAAACTTTCTAATGCAATGACAAAGTCGTCGCGCATTTATTAATATAATTAGATCAAGCTTAAAAACTTGTTTAGTTAAGATCTATAAAAATAGTACATTGCCTAACAAATCAATTACGTTTCAGATTAGCGCAAAATAATAGAGATGTAAAGACTTTGTTGATTGCATTATAAAAGTAAGATTAATAATTCATTTAATAATATAAATGTAAACATTGAATTTAATTGAACAATTTAATTTTTTCATTATAATATAAATAACTGCACGTGTTTGAAATTTATAGTGGTGCAGAGTTATTAAATATGAATATGACTTCATGTGAATAATTGTTCCTGTAAATATTTCATTTTGACAATAACAGGCAATTTAAAATTTATTAGGTAGACATAACATTAAGCGGAGAAAGTATAAATAAAATGTTTTTGGCTCCAGGATTCTCAGGCAATGCTCAAAAGCAACTTTGAAATTTATCTTGAACAAATATTTTGGTCATTATCTGACGAAACATAATTTAAAGGTAAAAAAATTTGCATTTAAAATTCAGTTTATAAATAGCTTAAGTATTAAGACGAAATAATAATTGAATATAAAATTAATATTTTAAATAATCGTACAATAATTAATATCACATATTTTTTCACTTAACTACTAGTACACAGAACTGATTTTAATTTTAACCTTACAATTAAATATATCACTGC
>DVVJ01002260.1:0-10001 GCA_018234505.1 Junonia neildi neildi
TTTTTATTAGTTTTGTTTGTTTTATTATAAGTGTGTATCAGAGATATTGCCCTTTTATTTTTATTGTTATGGAATGTATTTAATGAAGTTATTCTAATTTGATCAGAGTATCTACGATTTATTATAACTTTAGGATGCACGTTAAACCTTATTAATATCGATAACTTTACAATGTTAAAATAAAAATATTTTTTGTTACTAAATTTTTATTTTTAAAACAAAAATTATAAAAAAAAGTTTTATTTCTGTTATTTTTACCGCGTATTTGACATTTACAGTCTTTATTTTAAAAATTTTGTTTCTCGACAAACAACCACGTTTAATTGAACACTCACTTTCAGTAAGAAAAAAAAAACAATTGCTTCCATTTAAAATAAAATTGCAAAATAATCCTCTAAAAACTTTTAACTAGCTGCAAATGCGATCGAATTCCCTGAAAATTAATTATCATAATAGGCTGTAAGTAGCAGTTCTATATCGTGTTTAGTCTATGCCTATTCAGCCTGGCCGGGGCTAGCGGAGCCTACTATACACCCTCAGTCACCGGCCGGGCGCCAACCGTACTAGTGTGTTAACGTCTTAACGCCATATTTATTACGCGGCATCTTTAAATTTGAAAAACGAACGTCAATTTTCGATCTTGTGATTGTGATACAGATACTTTATTGTGACTAAATCGGATGTGAAAAAAAATTGTGACTTAATAAAAAACCTTTTTTGTTTTTTTTTTTTGTTTTGCGTTCATTGTGTTTTCTTTGTATAAATTGAATGTGCGTTGTTTATGGATTTTTTAACGTGCTGTGTTGAGGTGAGCTATTCCATTTTCATACATTTTTAATGGCGTAATTTCATTATGAATGTTTTTAATTTGGTAATTTGTTGGGGTGTTCTTTTTTTTAATTTTGTGTAAAGTTTTCCGTGTAATTAAGTGTAAATGAATATACTTTATAATTAGATAGAATATTAATGTATATTATAGACAAATATTTATTTATTTTTTCAGTAGTAAATTATAACCTATGTCACGATAACTTTTTTTTTATTTCGTGGTTTCCACTTGGAATAGGTACATGGTGATTCAAAACTTGTTTTTATTCTTACTAGAATATAAACCCTAGGTTACATATAAGGGGTTTTTAATCGTAATATATGAAGGGTTGCATATATTTTTATTATAAATTAACGTGGTTCTCGTTTAAGTCAAAACCTATTTTATTAAGCTCAATAAATATCATAGAGTACCTATATACTTTTTTTTTTAATTTGTTATAACCTCATTGCTTGTGTTGGAACTGGTTTAAAATATTAACATCTGGAATATTTTAAACAAGTCCAATGACTAACGGAATATCTAAACTTAAAACCATTGATTAATAATTCATTAGTGATCTTAAAATCTTGTTTGGCAATTAGGTACATGTTGTTTTTATGTGACACGTTTAGATGTTATAGCTACTTAGTTGTAAGAAAAATATCGTTAAAATTTAAATGAGAAAAATTATGTTATACGTTATATTTATATTTCTGTCGTTGAACATAAAATAATTGAATAACTAAAATAATAGATTTTCAATTTAAAAATAGAAGAAAAGACAGTTTTTATAACTTAGAATCCAAAATTATTTTTTATTTATTAATTTTACCTTTTGTAAAAATATTTGTGAAGAAGCAATGATAGCGTGGTTTTCACAATTGTTTATACAGTACGTAGAACAAAACAATGTAAATAGCATTAAAGATATTTAGTGCAAAGGAATTTCATAATTTCTTGCGTGATTCGCGACAGTTTTTCTGTTGCTCTACCTTGATACAACATTAAAAGTTTACATTTACTACGTTTACGAGTATAATTATAAGATATACCTAATTAGGTACTAATTAGGTACTTCTTTATCTATTGCAATGATTCACAGCACGTACTTTTCTCTACGATGATCGCATATATCTTATAAAAATCGGTTCGATCCTTAACATTTCACAAATTAACAAGAACCAATATATTTTAGAATAGGTAACTGCTGTCGTGATAATCCAATGATTTCCTTTGCAAAACGTTAAGAAGTCGGTTGTTCCTTGGTTATACTTGTATTTTTCTATGAAAACATTATAATAAAATTATTACAAATTGACAGACAATCAGATGACAATCAATCAACAAAAAAACAGATTTTGATGGAACTTGTAAACTATTGTAGCTTACTCTTTTATATATTATTACTTACTTGTCGCTCTTTTAGCTAAATTCTTCTCACAAAATGATATAATTTATAAGATATTATTACGAATGATAACCATTTGCTTGCTAATTTAGTCATATATATTCTTCATATGTATATTTATAGTATAATAAATAAAAACATATTTACGACTTGACGAATATGATGGATATCTCGTTTCTTGCTGAATATACTTGATACGTGTTGTATTACATTATATAATTTGATTACTTTGATTTAATAAGAATATGTGAGAAATATATCGACGGTTGAAAGGCTATTTGGTCTAAGCGCCATTTTTTGACATATATATTTTTCTACATATCTGGATAGAGAAGAATCAGCTGATTCCAAATATGTATATAAATCAATATGTCAAAAAATGCCGCTTAGACCAAATAGCCTCGGGAGAGGCCGCGGACGTGCTGCGAAAGCGATCCCGTAGCCTCTCCGTTTTGCGTGCTGTGGCGGCTATCGCAGGGGGTTTTAGTGAGTGCAATCTCACATAGCCCGACATCCCCCCCAGGAGTCGGGTATCTACGAAGATTTACAAAAAAAAAAAAGACCAAATAGCCTTGCAACCGTCAATATGTTTATGCACACTAATTTGATGTTGACAGCATTATCATTTATAAGATTTATTAACTTTTGCCTGCAGCTCTACGCGCAATGTTTCTTATCGCGTCAAAAAATAGCCTTATATCCTTCACCAAGTGGTACATAACCCCCAAAAAACTAGAAGCTAATTAGAACTAGTATGGGTGTCACTGCTATGGAGGAATTTAAAGATACAAATAGATTACGATATAAATGTCAGATATTAATGTTTGATTTGTTTACACTTATATACTTATAATTATGTCGAAATAAATTTTGCAATTAGAGGAACTCGTGTTCGTACAGAGACACTCGATGTTAGTATACACTAAGTGTACGGTGTCCAGTGTCGTAGTATATTCGTACCTTAACTATATCTAATATATTTAATTCATCCAGCCATCTGGGCAGTATCTTATATAAAATGTGTCATTGGGATCCAAGACAAAAAACCAAGACCCTCTGGAGCAGTCGGTTAAATATACGAAGCGACACTTGTGGACACTTTTTCTTCCAAAAAAGTATAAAAATGTAAAACCCGTATCGGATACGCCGTAATTTTGGGTTCCGCATTTTTTGTTCCGACCTAACACCAAGGTGTAACTTCATTGAGCATAATAGAGCATAATGGAGCCCTTGGAGCCTAATTTTCTTTACTTTTTTGGTCAACTTGTAATGCCCGAAGTTTTTTAAAAGGACCTTAGGAGTATTCTAAGTTTCTGAGAAGGCTATTTTTTATTGGAAGGATGATTTTTTTGGATACACTATTTTTTGGTAACTTAACATACCTACTTTTGGTACTGCCACTGCTGGACTAAAATAACGAGCAAGACACATGAATCACTTAAAACCTGCCTGTGTGAGA
Source organism: Junonia neildi neildi (assembly GCA_018234505.1). Taxonomy (NCBI): domain Eukaryota; kingdom Metazoa; phylum Arthropoda; class Insecta; order Lepidoptera; family Nymphalidae; genus Junonia; species Junonia neildi. The sequence goes on from DVVJ01002260.1 coordinate 3,679, forward strand.
ACCATATTTACATTTTGTGAACTTATACTAATTAATATTGACACTTCGTGAATGTGCGACCTGTGCCACAATATTGGTAAGAAAGTTAAAATTTTTAGATTTTCCCGTGTAAGATTTGGCATGAACGAATAAAATAATCTATTAACGTTAATTTAATTTATATGGACAATAAATACATGGAAAAGTGTTGTATTGTACCTACATATATGCATATAGGCAGAACGAGATCCCACTTACTTCCCATAATAAAACGATCCACCATACCGTTTCTGTCACAGATAAAACAATATTTCACATAAAAAAGGTTTCATGTAAAAGGGAAAGTCGAAAAATTATATACTCCTTGTTACGTGACGTTATTACTGGCTATTGTTTTATTATATGATTCTGTACGAAAAACACGATTCCTGTAACATATTGTGTATACGTGTCCGAATATTTTGTATGGACTGAAGTTTTTTTTTTATTTTGTGCCATTTTTTGTAAAAGGGTTAGCTCATAGGCTTGGGCTTATTTATTTGCTGTATGGGATTTTGTTAAAATAATAATAAATATATTAGTTTCTCATTACTTGGCGTCTTTAATATAATTAGTTTCGTACTTACTATGATAAAACCTTCATAATACTATTTAAATTCATTCGCGAATTTTACGTAGTTAGCGGAGAAGGAATAGTTTCAAACAAAAATATATAAAAATAATCTTAAAAATGGCGTTTTAAAGTTGCGGCCTGCTTTTAATTCTTTGACAAATCAAAGCCACTTAGCCATTTAAGACCATTATGCAAATCTTGCATGTAAAAATGTAAAAAGAAACTCGTCATAATTGTATAGTAATCAACGATCTGAGGTTTTCTAACTTTTTACTATACAATACAACACCTAAAGTTTTGAATATGTGTTTTTGTGTTATACTCTTTATGTATGAACTGACGCAACGATGACTTTCCAAATAATAACCTTATTACAGAATAATAAAAAGTGTTAGCGTAAAATAATGAATAGAAAATGTACAGAATCATCTTTTTTAATTACTTGTAGTTACAATACGTATAGTAAAGGAAATTCAATCGAGAGAATTTCGTTCTTTTTTGGGCTAATGGAAATTTTCGATTTTCTAATTAAAAATACAAATCTTAGACAATCACTTAAACTATTTTTATTTATTTCTGTGTAATGAGACTAGGCTTGTACATACGTAAAATGTAAGTACTATGAAGTAATTACCGAGATGTGAAAATTAAATTTTTTTTTTGGATTTACGATTATTGTAATCTGTTTGAACTTTACTAACCTTTTTCCTTTACTAACCCGCTACTTCATCTATAGCACTATACATTTAATAGTCTATAATGATATTCCAATGAACAAGCTATAATACTGTGAAATTTCATCAGAATTCATCCTATCAATCTTTCACATTCGTCTTACATAGTATTATGTTAATTTTTTGCTGACGTCAAATCTAATCAAGGTCTAGACTAGACTAGCACTTTACGAGTTTAATAACACTAAAATCGGTCATTGATCAAGTCTTGCCGTCGTAAAAACATAAAAGACATTACTCCCTTTTATCGCAGTCGGTATCTCGTAAACTTTACGGAATTTCTCATTTACTCTAATATGGGCAATAGAGTAATGCATCAATTTATTTACCATGTAAAGTTGATAGGTATACTTTGTACACTATAATTTGTATACTTTCGACACCAAAATATCACGTATAATATTTAAGTTACCCATTAAAGTGTAATAATCTGGATTGGATATTTTTGTGTGTAAAATAGTTTAATTTTCGTTACAATCGAAGTTTGTTATGAATTTATATGGGATAATAAGGCGCGTGATACACGAGCGTTTTTACGTTTTGGTATTGTTATTTTTTGTAAGTTAAATATTTTTATAATGTGACATTTTAAATAGTGTTTTTATTATAAAAATAGGAGCTTAAATTGGATATTGGATTTTAAAGTGTGAATTATTGATACTCGTATATAGGTACATATAGATGTTTTTTCGCTTATTTTTCGTGTTAATGTAAATTTTATTATCCCGGATTACTACTAGAAGTAAGTTACGTTTTACCTATCATATTCGCAAGTGTTAACAATAAGTTGACAACGCAATCCGATGAAAGATGTATTAATGAAGAACATACAAACAAACTTATCTAAAAGTATCACACAACAGTATTATCATTTAATTTAAAAAAATGCATATCTAGTACATCCTAAAACTATACCTACACGTAATTATCTCCTCAACTTCGTGTACAGGTGTCTTTATCAAACCTTTTCACAGGTAACCCGATCCTGCCCTTGGGCGGACAAAATAAACAACACTAGTACCGCACCTGTTGGTCAATTATACCCAGTCAGGGCTCCCTAAACTCGTTTCAACTTTTTAATACCGACCGTTACTATTGGCTGCACTCGATTGCTTTTCACTTTTACACTCGATTTGAGATTTTTTTGTTTCACTTTTTTGAGGTGGATTCGATTTGGTTGTTATTTGTAGGGTTTGGGATGTGTAAGATTTCCCTTAAGTTGAGTTTTTAGATATACGTCATGTAAATAAATTTGACAATAACTGTGCAAACTGAATGAATGGCTATTTTAAGTACGTCGTTGTTTTTGTATTAAAAAAAGTTTTAACTTTTTAAAATATTTATTTTTTTTCGAGCTTAAAAATTATTCTTAGTACATATATGTAAGTGAATTTATAAACCTATCTATTACAAAACATTATTTGTCTTTCATAATTGAAAGTAATTTTACATGTCAGAACTTTGATAGTTAAAGTTAAATAATCTCTTAAACTTGAGTATTAACACAAAAATCTAGTGAAATATCTATGATGCTATGAAATACTATACAAATATAATCGAATTTCGCAAAACCCCTAACCACTTTTAACCACATATAATATAAAATCCACCACAAAAAAAAAAATCATTCATATTTCAATCAAGCGAGTGAGTTACATTGACATTGGAATCGAGAACACATAGTAGCACAACATCAAAGGTAGCTTTTTGTTGACTTGAGATCACCGTGCCCTCGTTATTTTTATTGTAAGCAACTTCTCGGCTTACGATCGTGGATCCATTCACAGATGACATAACTGTTTTAACATACTGTGTATATTGTATATGTATGGGAACGCATTGAATTGTTGTACATATTAGGTATTGGTATAGGCTTGATTTCTGTAAGTTGTTCTTGGGTTGGCATTTAGTGGTAATTTTGCGTGGGGCTATAATTACTTAGATTTTACCCAAACCTTTTTGCGCAAATTATACGGTTGTGAGTTAGGTAATTAGGTCTACATACATCTAATTTTAACAACGTGCTATAATACTAAGACTACGTCTCTTTTGAATTGTGTTTCCATTGATTAGTGAAAGAATTTCTTAAATGTGATGAGTAGCTTCACAGAAGGATGTGTACAAATTAAACAAATTTAATATTTTCATATTAACATATATAGTTTATTATGGCTCCATCGTCATTAAGTAAGGTTTAAAGTTATCACGGGATTTTCACAAAGAATTTTTAAAACGCCGCCTGATATCTTCAGTAGTTGCGTGATGCACGCACAGACACGGAGCCTTGCAATTTATTTATATAGATAACTAGCTGAGCTCCTGGTTTTACTCCCGGCTTAAAAACGGCTGTTTATATTTAGACTATAAGGTCAATTATTCTGGATTTAATTTTAATTAAACTTCAAATCCGAGCAGTTGCAGCATGCTGAAGTACCCATCAAATATACCCATTGACATATAAAACACGACTTTTTATAATACTAGCAGTTTTGTTTTCGTATAAACAAACGAATAAACATAACATAACATATGTGCTTCTAAAAATATATCTTTGTCAACATAGCCAACCAAAGCCAAACATAGTTAGGCATTCTAAGAACTTCTACCAATTTTCTCTTGGTAATTTAAATGCTTGCCCAGGAATCTCCAGTGTCCCTCGGATTTATTAATGGTATAAAATTTTCTTATTAGATAAATCGTATGTGCGTGCTTAGGATTTTGCTTAGGAATTAATTCTCGCTTGTTTGAATTTTTGGTATAATTTCTGCTGAAACTTGTCTATAATTCTTGGTGTGGGTTATATCTAGTTTCTGCCTACGATTATGCATGCCTGGGTGTTGAGTCTTCTAATAAGAAGTTCTAGTAATAATTAATATGAAACGGAATGCTTTAAACATTGCTGCCAACTTGCTTATCGCTTATTTAGTTGTTTTTGTAAGTATAAACTGCTTTAGGGTTCAACGTGTCACCATTTTGCATTAAAATACGTTGTCATGAAAATCTTACAATATTTAGGTACGTTAATTTAATTAGAAACATAAACTTAAGGCTTATACCATTATATTTTGACGACCAGTAATAGAAGTTATACATTCCACGAAAAAAGAACGCTCAGTTTGTAAACACCCTAATTTTGTTATGCCGCTACTTAAGTAAATATAATAAGTATATGACATTTTGTAAACAGTAGTCAGTAACCTGGTATTTGACTTCGAATATAATATTATGTTTATTAGTTAAGGAGCGATTAGAAATTTCTTTATTAAAAAAATAACTTAATAATCTAGAAAGCACGGAACTAATAATCGAATAAGGAAATATAAATCAATCGTTAACGTTTTGTTTACTATTGTTACCATTGAAGCGAACTGAACGCGTACCTTATCACGATATAAATTGCTTCTTTAAATGCAACTTGTGTTTATCAGAGCCATTACTCAGGTTGGAAGAGGCGATTTTGAACCCTAAACACCGTTGAAAGTAATAAATTATGGACGTAAGTCGGTTAAAATTTTTATTTCTCATTCGCACACTACTGCTATGTGTACACGGGCTTAATGTGCTTGTGTTTTATTTGTGTGTTGCACCAGCGTAATATACCTTGCGAATGTCCTATAAAAGCTTCGGTGTGCTAGGATGGCGGTGACCGTAATATACTGGTGGTTTTATAGCGTTGAACGATGTTGAAATTGTGTGGTGTGGTTGCCTAGAAACGGTTTTTGATACTTAGGCCACTTGTTTTTAAGGTAGCTGGCAGTCAGAAAGCCTATTCGGAAAACAAAAATTACAGTATTCACAATATTCCTTCCTTCATCACATTGTGGTACAAATGAACTGTCACATTGTTTAACGCTAAACCTCATTCCGCTTTTTTTCTTATTATGAAGGCCTTTTAAACACAGCTGACTTTCTATCATTCATTTCATATCATTTCTATCTTCACTGAAAAGAAAATTAATCCACAATTCTTCATAACATTGCCAAGGACGAGAATTCCGTTCGAGGATAAAATATTTCCTCCCACTACGGCATGACCCAGACGATGGTAAAATCAGAAATACCCATTGAGCCAAAATCACGTAAATCTTAACAAAAGTCTCCTTTATTTCTGACAATTCCGCAGTAAAAGAAATTCCAAATTATCCGCCGGCTGGCGAGCGTATGTCGAGTTGACCCTTGCCATATAAAATAATCCGATTTGTATTACTTTACGCTACGCATTTCAGTATTCGAACATTTAAGGATTTGTTTTATTATTTGCCAGATAATTTCTGCTATAAAAGTCCTAACAGTTCTGGAATGTTCTCCTTTGACCCCAATCGTCTTGACATTATTGGGTGGTCGGGTTTCAAGTCAACTGGTCATCCAATTTAAACGTGAGAAGTCTTGTTAGACTGGACCTTGGTTTTAAATGCCATTAGAGTTTAAAGATTTCCAAATACCACCTGGAGTAAAACCAGAATAAGATGAGATATGATACCAATTATTAATAATACTTTATATGTTTGCAAAAGGCATGTAGATAAGAAAAAATATATCGAGAATTGTTATTCATATAACTTGCCATGTTACATTTAAGTTTAACTCAAGTTAGGAAGTTTTATTTAAAGCAGTACTTTCCAGTTCATAAGAAAACATGCTCTGGTTTTTAAACTAAACTTTCCCGGAGTTATAAAGTATTGCCAATGCTCTTAAAACATGATGTATAGAAAAATACTGAGAAATAAGTTTGTTCTATTCCATGTAAAAGTTCGGTCTTGTATACAATGTACGAATTAGATGTGATGTATTTCTTTGAAGATAAGAATATAAGTGTGGAATATTGAAGTATTTTCTCCTTTAGTATGTTCATAATTTTGTCTCTCATTATTTGAAAAATAAGTATTTTAAAACAGTTGTATCTTGGATTCAGCCGAGCCGAGATGGCCTAGTGGTGCGAACACGTGGATCTTAACCAAAGGTCACGGGTTCAAACCCTTGCTAGCACCGCTGGATTT
>DVVJ01002261.1:0-10000 GCA_018234505.1 Junonia neildi neildi
GCAAAAACTCTTCTTCCCAGCAGTTTCCCGGACTGAACCAGGGTCTGCTTTATTCTAGCCTAGTTATTGACAGGTTATATCTTAGCAAACATATTTTACGATAATACCCTATATAAAATACATATCTAAACATAGCCAAGTATTTATTAGTAGTGAAATATCGCTATCAACACGTGTGTCTGTCTGTCACTCAGTGTTAATCAAACTGATTGACGTTGCGTTCGGACCTTATCAGCAGATCTGAAGGTCGCGGTATTTGTGTATATGAAACTGCAGTGTCATAATGTGTTGGATGTGTGGAATATTTTGGTTTTGGAAGCAAAATACAGCAGCAAAGGTCTCGTGCTAAGGGAAGTAATACGGAGTTCAATATGCTTTTTGTGTTGATTATAATTTTTACAATTTGTATACATGCAGGTTTCCACATGATGTTTCCTTCGTCATTAAGATGTGCCTATACCCTATACATTAGCATTTGTAAACTTAGTGGTAGGCACTGCCGCGTCCATTGTTTGTGATGTTGTCACTAAATCACTAAAAGAAAGAAAAAAAGACTACTAATGTAGTGTTATTGAAAAAAATAATCTTCTAAATTATGTTTATGTGAAAGGTGATGTGCTATTAATTTTAATTTTAATTGCAAATAAAGATTTACTTACTTACTTACTTACTATTAATCTAAATATTAATAAAACAATCCTGGCTACAATAAATGTGATGTTTTATGAACTAATCTGTGTACCATAAAAATTGGCAAAATAAAAAATCACTAACATTTATTCGATGCATATCATATTGCACTAAATACTAAAATACAATATGTTCTCGTATTATATTCTCATTCTTACATATATATCTTCTATCATATCTCGGCACCTTTGAGCGGATATTTGCGTACTAAAATTACCGGCTTTATCAGATTCTGTGCGTATCGATCAGAATCGACGGCGGCTGTCAATCAATTAATGTTAGACCGAAATACACTGACCGGAATATACCTAAATATTGTGTGGATACAAAAATGTATTTATATTTTTATTAATTCTCTTTATTGCTAAAAATGTGATTAAATTATATGCCAATAATGTCATTATGCTTTTATAGCGATCATTGATAATTGTATTCATAACACTTTAACATCCACATTATGGGATAAAATACATGCAGCTATGTTAGAGGTCAGGGCCCCATATATGTAGGTATATTTTAATTATATTCCAGTCAGCCTTTTTAGTATAGTTTCATTTGAAAAAAAAGTTTACAAAATAAAGTCTGTATTGCAGTAACAGTAGGTGATAACAAGGTTTCTTCAATTAAATAAATGAGTATTATAGTGTCTAGTTAATGTTGTAATATTAAGCAAATAGTATTTCCTCGTCAGCTGTCAATCATTGTCGATACCATCTGTGTTTGGTGAAGTGTGAATGAATTTAGATTTCGCTAACGTATCATTATCAGAACTCCTAATATAAATACAATTGTAAATTATTATTTATTAATTATAACTAGAATCTTGGAGATTGACATATTTTCTAAGATTCTGCGTATTAAATAAGGCATGGTTGTGCATATTGACAGTATCTATCTACTCGATATTTTACCAATGATCTATGAGTTTGGTATTTGAACCGAAATAGGTACAAGTTGATATTTTTAAGGTTTTCAAAAACTATATTTTCCTAAGTCTAAGTAAATGGAAAACATTATGCCTATTATTGCAGTTATCTGTTAAACCAATGTGTAGTAATATTACACATGCTCTAGGCAAGTTATGTAAATAAATTATACGCGGTAAAGCGTTAGGTATGTTTTATGCAGTGAGAACATTGATTGAGTGAAAAACGTTCGATAGAAATTTAGTTCCTTGATATGGAAATGTTTTCACTTTTAAAAGAACAATACATAATTTATATGACTACCTATATCTGACGATAATAGATGTTACTACAGTTTGAGGTAGTTTAAATCTTGTGAAAAGATACATTTTCCTCCTCCTTATGCTTTGGTCTTCTAGGAAAAGCAGTCTGTCATCAAACGGTCAATTTTGAGATGACGTCATAGAAGTCTTTTCCTCGGTTCATTATACAATGTTTTTCGACCCCGAAAATCCAAAGAGGATTTTTAGGAAACCGAAACATTACTGGACAAACGAAAGTCCATACTAGAAGAATTAATTATGTTACTTTACCTATGGGTAAATCGAAAGTTACTTTATTATAATAAAAAAGCAAAATTTAACGATATTATCAATATCCTTACAAGAGATTGATTGAAACAATTTCTCGATATAATTTTAATATCGTTTCATATTCGTTTAGTTACCACCATTGCACTATGGACCTTATGTCCTAACCATAGGGTATATATTAGGTATGTCATAACGTTATGCGATTTAAAACATGCAGTGTAATTATATCGAATCTGCCCGGCTGTCTGTCAGTGCGTCAATCAAAGGTGACGCGCCACTGATGCGAATCGATCGGGTGTACCGTACACTGGACCAAATGGACCACCAATGACCCTTATTCCCATACACTTAAAGTCCATTTTAGTGTATCACAAGTGGTGTATTGTACGCTCTGGTGACTACATTAACAGGACTCTATATAAGGAGATAAAATTAATAATTGACTGTCTTAGTAGATTGATTCGGTTCGGATTGAACGTTGATCGGTTTTGCGTTTTATTTAATAAAGGCTATTTTTTACTGGATTTTATAAGCTAAGACTCAAAATAGGTCGTCATTTTTGTTTAGAAAAAACACAAGTTTAAAACAGGTCATCTGATGTAACTGCGACACATTAATATTTGCAGCACCAGAGGAGCTATAAATGTATAGTCTGTCGAAAAACGAATAAATCTAATAATAAAGAGAAGAAGGGAGACACGATGAAAGGGAAGGTAAGGACGAAAGGGCTTCTGGCTTTTGTCCTACACCAAACACTGTTATATTAGCTGTTACCTACCAAGTTTTTTGTGGGAGTTAGATACAGCCTAGGTGATGTGTATGCAAGTTTATCGATACTTCGCTAGAACTAGGCTCTAGTCTCTAAAGTTTTCTACTGGGCAAAAGATTGAGTGATTAATCCGAAAATATCTTGCGACACTTTTAATTTTTCTGTACGTTATATAACCATTAAGACTCTAATTATTTTCAATAATAGTTAATATCGGAAAACCTTGTTAATTCAGAAACACTGCAAAAGACTACAAAAGAACACGTTATATTTGCAATAGCAAACACACCAATGATCTGTTATTTTTATACTATGACGTTAACAAAGTATAAAATATGCACGTCTATATACATAATACAACACCGAACCATATATGGGTAATATTTATACGATTCAAACCGATTGATACGACAAACATCTGACAATGGATCGAATTGTTCGTTTCCACGCAAATTGATAAAGTCACGATCGATATTATACTTTCAAATAGATCATTTAGTATCAACGATTATTTGTTAATATTCACTCTGACATCACGTTTACAACTCTGTTCCATGTGTTATGCACTGCCGGTTTGCCTTATAGGGCAATATGGAGGACATTTATATGGTACGATACGATATTGATACGATTTTGTGTCGTTGAGTGTAAACGGCTTTGTTGTGTCATTCTAACTAATATTTCAACACAATTATCACCTATTATCAAGTACTTAAATTGTATATTTTTCTTTAAAAAATTGTCCATTGTCTTCTTTCAGTTCTAATGAGTATTTGTATCAAAATTCATCGAAATAGGATATGATGATTTATACAAGTTATACTATCTAAGACGGATATTATCTATAACGTATGGTTATTATGTATTTGTTACGCTTTCACGCATTAATTTAATGGATCTTCATAAAATTTTGCATACCTACATGTTATCATAACACAAACAAGGGCAACGATATCAATCGTCTAGAAAAATAGTATTATCTTCGAGGGGATTTAAAAAAAAAGGATTTGATTGGCCGGCATTACATAATTAGGTATATCAAAACGAGCGAAATAGCGGACAAAATGTAGTAGTTTCTGTTATACCTATATAAATCTTTTTGTTTATTGATTTATTATTCAACGTTTATTGAAATCGTGAATTTATTAAAGTTAAAATATTTCTACCAATTTGAATAACAGTTTCACTAATTAATGAAAACATGAGCGTTTTCATAATTAATCTGTTTGTTATTCGAGTTAAAGAGCCGGTTAGTGTTTTGAAACGAAAACATTTTTTAACTAAGTTGTAGGTATTTAAAATGCTGATTAGTAAAATTCGAAGCAAATTATGCTAACATCTTTGAAAATATTCCTTAATAGTCATTTAACTTATCTTTTCATATCACAACACAATAGAAAAAAAAAACAAAAGACGTTTACACTAGACGACATTAAAGAAAATCGTCGACATTAAAATAGTTTTAGCGAGTTGGCATTGTCAATTTTGTTTTATAGCCTATCGGCACGGGAAATAATTGCATTGTTGACCTTTCTGGCTATGCAAATTGAATCCCTGGACCTTGGTGTCACGGTGTGAATTTCAATGCGAATAAAGACCTTTAGCGATATGCAAAATGTCCTTACATCTGTCGAATTCGTGCTTATTATTAGCCGCTGTCACTTTAAACTGACAGTCGTGTGCTGTGACACATGTCATACCTAATGGCTTACAAGTAACGTTTGTTTTTCCGTTATTGACTCTATTCTTGTATTGGTGATTGTGTATTGCTTAATGTGTGTGGTTTGGTTTGGATTTTATTATGGATTTGTTGAAAGTTGTAGATTTGACTTACCTTTTCAGTGCGTTTAAGATTATTAATATGTAGTAAGTGGCAAATAACATTAGCCTCTTAGACAGTAGCATAGATGTCAAAACAGTTCTGGAAGGTCCAGTAATTAATATTAGGTTTAACAAGAAATGGTTACTAGATGTCTAGCTGAGAGGCCATCTAAACTATGTCCTTCGAAAATTTCATCTCACTAAGCGCTTCAGATATCAGACCAGATATTTAGAATATCTATTGAATGATATACAAAGTAATATAAATTATTATCCAGCTCGGAGCGGAGGTATTCACGTCAAAGCGGTTCCCGTCCGGCCGTCAGAACCGTATCGGCTGGGAATTTTGAAACAGCGCGATCGACAGCGAAATTAACTATTTTCGATGAACGCCACAATTTCAGACTTCGCGTATAGAACCGCGTCCCATACCATGTTCAATATTTATTGCTTTTTAGTCGCAACAAACGATCCACTACGGTTTCGAACCAAAGCCACCAACCAAACGAACCAAGAAAAGGTTATAAAATGGTACACCTACATACGTACTTTAAGTATACCTACCCTATGTTAATCAGAGATAATGTTGCATTTAAATGATGAAATGAAAGAAATCGTTACATACATATGTTCATATATAAATCTTTTCTCTTTATAACAATGTAGTGAGTAGGTAACTAAAAATATTTATTTGTTCTTCTTCGCTTGCTACCCATGACCATTAAGCGTTACTAAGTCTATAGTTTGATATGAAAGCAATCAACTGGCTATAGATTAAATAGACTTAATTATAGCTATCTGTAAAAGTCTTTGAAGAAAAAAATAAAAAGTCCAAGCAGTAGTTGCACAAAGTCATAAAGTTAGTAAAATATTACCCGCATACAGGTAATTGCGACCCACGGTAGGGGTTCAACTGCTCCTGTCGGCGTTTTACAAAACAATATCTGACGTCAATCAGCTGACCAAACATGGCGGCCAATCGGCCATCTACGCAATTTGCTTGCCAACAACGCTTTGCCTATTTATTTACTAAATAATTAAATTTCTAATGGAACGTTTGAATTTGAATTAGAAGGTGATGGGTGGAAATTGTTTTTAATTGTGTTTTTAAATGTTGCCGTGTTTGTGATCAGGTAATGTTTTGGAAATAGTTTATTTTAAGGGCTGTAGATAATGTTACTATAATTCTAAAAGCATATATATTGATAGTAAGAGTTTAGGACATGGTTTAGATGTTCTGTTTGATAATCTCAATATTTATTTTTGGCAATTTTGTTCCAAACAGAAAATTGCAGACTGCAGTTCCTCTTTGAATCCACGCAAAGAGCGTAGACATTACTTTTTTATCTTTTACTTAAACACAATACCTATGTAATAACTGCTAAACGAGACTTCTTTGTTGTTCATATGTTAAAAAATACATTGTATAATACTGAGATCTCTCTCGATTGTTAATTCGCTGTTATTTCGAATATATCAAGTTTAAAGCTACTTTTTTATCATAATAGAAAAACAAGATCTGGTTTAAGTATTGTCAATTCAGCTACTTACACTTTCGATAAAAATTCCACCGTCTTCGTTTACGACTCAATAACGATCAGAAGTAGATGAAATAACGACTCCAGTGATGAATTTACATAATTTATCGTCAATATCTCGTTTATATCGTCGTTTTGGTTTCTGATCATAATATAGTTCACCTGTCATCATTTAGTGCTTCTTGTGTATCAGTTGTTATTAAATCAGCTCAGATTCCACCAGTTGCTGCGACCGGTTCATAATCTTAGAAGATATATGGAGATACATCAGTGTATTCTAAATCGAAGCAATTTTCGTCTTGTTTATCATTTTTTATATCTGCATCACATTTATTCACGGTGCGATTAAATTAAAAATTATTAATGTCATTTGTCTTGTCCTTGCGAATGACATCATTGTATGTTTTGTTTTTGTATAAATGTATAGCAATAATCTAATCCGGATCATAATAGCTGTCGAGTTCTAGTCCATTAACTGTTTGAATGACCGAATTCATTCAGGGTCGTTTGATTTGATTGGGAAGCGATACTTTAATACCAGCGCAGTTAAACGTGAGCGTGTGAAATATCACTACGTACTGGTTAGAAATACCTATCAGATGCATTTTAATTCGAAGCGATAAGAAATTATATAACTAACATCAATTGGCAGTATAAACAAGTAACGATAATTTATACGAGAAAACAGATCCAGGAAGCTGCGCCCGCGCATCACGTATCATCTATTACTCGCAACTAATCTCCGCTGTTCTCACCATCATATTGTAAACTATTCGCATTAATCTCAAGCTCGCGATGCATTTATCGTCATGTGGCGGGACATTTGACAAAATGGCGGCCCTTTCTTCCGCGTCACTTCAGCGATATCGGCTTAAACTTTGTTTCGCGTCGGCGTGGTGTAATCTATACTTTATCTTTCGCTCAATGTTAATTGTTTCAACGTTTAAGTGTAAATTGCATAGGTTCTGCATGTAATTCGTGTTGCACAGAACGATTTTTATCAAAGCAATAAAAGTCTTGTCGAGTTTTTATGATAGTTTAAATGACACGACATAATTAAATGTATGTTTTATATTTCCTCACTTTACAACCCGTGAAAGAACTTGCATCAAACGGGTTTAGAGGTTGTAAAAGGAAATTATTTATTAAAACAAGTAAAATATATCCTTTAAGTGTTCGAACTCATTAGACGGGTCTTCGCCCTCGATGCGAAGACAAAAAATGTCATTAAAAAGATTCTGAAGCAACCCTAAAAATGCCGTCTGCTTAGATATGCACAAAACGACCCACCGAAAGAACCTTCGCGCCGTTTATTAGTTATAATTTACAATTTAATGATCGATATCGCGACGTGTGAAGCGCACTACTCCCAATCTGCCAATGACATCGGAACATGAATCCGACGTTTTACGACGACGTCTCTTCATTAATTTTTATAGTCCTCATTACGTTTTGACGATCTCCGAAATCGAATCGTCACAGGACACTCGGATTATTTTTTTTTCTTATTTTGACAATTCGAAAAGTTTAAATGACGATCTAAATGATACATGAATTAAAACGGTTACGTGTTCTGAGAATTTCTCGATAAGAAACTTTTTGATGTAACAAAATCTTACGATCTTCGACTATCTTGTTTAAGAAATTGTTTGATTATAAAAACATATATTTTCGTAATATTCTTACGAGATCGATATGAGGGCATAAATATTATTATATCAACCATCGAAACATTCATATTATTATGAAACATGATTACATGAAAGTAGTCTTATGCTTACGATGAAAATCGTGTTCTATGTCGTGTCGCTGTCGTGTCGTATAATTAAAAATAGTTTTCACTTATTAGGCAGACCACACATATTTATGTAAATAAACAGTTGTAAAACAAAATTACAAATGATTTGTATCTCACGGTTAATTTCGGTATTATGTAAATTTTTTTATCAATTCAAAGCGTTGGTATTAAGAATTCCATGGTTATGGAATATTTTATTGGGTGGTTATGGTTAGTAGACACCTAAATGTTATAGGTTCGGTGTCCGACTCGAGTCGGGTATCGAGTTACAATCGATTATAGTGATTGGAAACATCGATATAATAATTGAATAAGTATTTGTTTAGTGATGTATTCGATGTTGTTTTTAAATGTGTTTGATTAGGTGAATATTTAAAGTTAAGTTAGTTTCTTTCATGTACCTAAGTAGGAACTAATTTTGTGTGTTATGTGTTTGCAGTGGCATTGTATAAAAATTGTATTTTGAATAGGTAAAACCTACCTTGTTAAGATGGTTATTAAAAGTTATAAAAATTAATGAGTTTACGAATATACTTTATAAATATGGAACATTATGTCATTACAAGGACTTGCCATAAACTCCCATAAATTAAGAAGATTTAATTACTATATTATAGCAGACAAATTAAGATTTTTTTCTAAATTGTAAAAACATAAACTATAAATCTTTCAATCAGACAATAAAGTTCATAAGCACAACCCTTAAACTTGCAAAAAAATATATCAAAAGAAAAGATGCACTCAATAACATTACAAACACGAATACAATGAAAGCACAAAATCAGCCAATCCAC
The DNA here is from genome assembly GCA_018234505.1 of Junonia neildi neildi. NCBI lineage: Eukaryota > Metazoa > Arthropoda > Insecta > Lepidoptera > Nymphalidae > Junonia > Junonia neildi. The sequence continues at coordinate 8,909 of DVVJ01002261.1, forward strand.
CGAACACCTGTGAATTCGTAACAGCTGTAGCTAAGGGTGACTCAGCGCATTCCGCGCGTCTGTACCCTGCTCCATAATGTGGCGAATTTTTTAATTAATCTTTGAACTTCGATGGAGTTTGTCTTTTCGATTAAGAATTGTTGATTTATGTTCATTGATATTGTTTTTATTGTGTAGGTTTTCTACTTGTCGCTTCGCTCGTAGGTTTTGATTACTATCAACTTCTGAAAATTCGTTGTGATTCAGTTTTTTAGTGTTCAAATCAAAATTATTTGAATAAGAATAAAACATATACTAAGTTCGATGAAAGTTAGTTCTATTATAGTTAGAAGGGTAATTCTTGCTTTAAAATAATGTTAAGATACAACATTTATCAATATTTTAACATTGCCTATTATTTTCTTCTAAATCAAGTAATCAATGCATTGGATTTCTGACTGTATTTTATAAAATTAAAAATGGTTTTTCTGTTAATGCATCACTAAATACTAAGCTGATGACTTTTTTTATATTTGAAAGCTCAAAACTATAGGTACATTTCTATCTCTCTATGATTAATATAATTAAAACCACATACCTAAAACCGTCGGGAGAAGCTACCATACCTTAAAGCGTAACATTACAAAAACACCCACATATACAGACAAACAACTTTCGCGTTCCACAAAAGAAGGTGTTCCAGAACCATCCATCTTACATCAAAGCAAATGCCATCGTCACCTCCGTCAATAGCTAAGTGCGTGCACTCAATACGTCACTGGCTCACTCGGCTCATTCTCCGGCTCATTCAGCTCCGGCTCACTTTGGATCATTTTCCCGTCCATCGCAAACAACACCATTTGTTACATTCAATGTTATTTTTTCGCTGAAAGGCGATGTTAATAAAATCGCACTTCATCCGTTTTTGTCGATCACCGTCACTTAGCCTCGCTTGATACGCTCGGGTGGCTATAAATTATTTTTAGTGCGGACATTTTTTTTTGATGATATCATTTTGACAGTATAGTAAGTATTGTGTAACAAAACGTAACACAGCCTGTACATATCCCACTTGTGGGCATAGGCCTCTTCTCCTATGAGGGAGAAGGTGTG